>QGOA01006125.1:0-18153 GCA_003313075.1 Termitomyces sp. MG16
GAGCACATCACAGGACAATATATGCCCACTGACATCAGTCAATCTGAAGACTCAAGCTATTTTTTTAGGCTCAGTTTATCATTGGCAACTTAACAGTTTCAATCTAACAGCCTCAACTACCATTCAACATTATTGACTACAAGGATTCAGGACTTGTGGGAGAACAGTACTAGCATGACTATGGGGATGTGATTATTGACTAAATCCAGATCAATTCCAAGTGGGGATAAACATTAGGCTCTGATGATGCCAACTGTGGTTGAGATTGCTGGATGCTATATAGTAAAACACCATCTCTAATGTCTGGTGTGTGTAAAGTACAAAGAGTTCTGGCAGAGTCCTATTGTGCTTGAAACAATAAGATGGGACTAGGCACTAGTAAATAGCACTACTGATGCTACTTGGCAAACTGTAAGCACTGCAATTCTAACAAAGGTTTGGCAAAAAAAAAAAAACAAAATAGTGCAATGCAAATATGCCAATTGTTGGCACCATAGATGACAAAGACAAAATAGACAATGCTAGCATTTAACTCTTTGACAATGTTAAGTCAAGCTAATGAAATTTGAATGGTAAAAGTAACTGAGTTCTGATTCATGGCTATTTACATGTCCAGTAGCTATCTTTTATACTATACACTACCATTGTTTGAGAACAAGTCTGTCTGTGGTGCTACAAATTAGTGCCTCTCCTCATGGCTACAGCTAACAGCAACCTGTCAATGGTGACTGATAGCACATGGATGACAGCAACCAATGGCACAATAGCCTATTGGCTACAGCAACTCTAAAACTACTTAGTGCCTCTTAGCAACCCTCTCCCACACCTTTTAGTGCTTTCCCTTAGCAACTCTCTCCTGCACCTCTTAGTGCCTTTCTTTAGCGACTTTTCTGTGTCCCTTAGTGCTTTTCCTTAGCAACTTTTAGTGTCAGGGGACTCCTCATTTCTTCCTTCTTTCACTCCTTATTCCTTTACTCTCCTTGCATTCATTTCCTTATTTCTTCTATTATTCTCTCATTTTGCTGTTTCTATTCTCTCAATACTATTTGATAATACTATTCTCAGCCTTTGAGGTGCTCTGGTTCTTTAGCTATCATTCAGACAACTGTGGGCTCTTTAGCACCACTTTCAGACTGCTTATATAAGCCAGAGTATGCCTTTCTGACTTCCAAAGTCTGGAGTTTTCCTGCCTTGTTTGCACAGTTGTTTGGTTAGTCAATTTTTGAGTTTTTAAGGTTTTGTTGTACTGTACAGTTGTTTCTCATGCTTCAGAAGCCCCAGAAGTGTCCAACCTGGCATAGGAAATCCCTAGACTTGTTCTCTTTGGATCTCCCTCTGCCAGGTGAGTAGTTATTATGATATTGTCAGTACATACTCTAATACACTTTGGATCTCTCTCTGCCAGCTGTGTGACTGAGCCACAGCCTTTAGAGGTCACCCTTACACTTAGTGCTTTAGCCATGTTTTGGAGCCTTATACATGAAACAAAGTCAAGTATAGTTTTGCCTTACAGTCACACTAACAGAACCAGATCGATGGTCAATTCTAGTACTATGAAGTATGACAGTAAAATTGGCTGCCTTATGTAAGGCAGCTAGCATGTATGTAAAGTAATGATAATTAATTAATATAATTGTATATTAATTAGCTAACTATAATACAATATGTTACATGCCCCCCTTTGAGACTGGTAATCAGTCTCGATGTAAGGAGGGACAATTTGTCCAGGTCACTAAGTAGGTCAATGTGGAGGCACTCTGGTCCTCCACGGCTCGAAAATGTCCAAGTCATCTGTCAAAAAATACAACGCCGACGTTAACCAATGACCCTTAGCGATGCCAGGCGGCAGATCGCGGTGCTAAACCATCAATCCATCATCCTTCTGTCAGTCCAAAATGCTTAGCGATGTCAGGTGCCAAATCGAGGTGCTAAGCGATGTCAGACGCCAAGGTCAAACGCCAAGCTGTCTGTCAGTTTTTGATAGATCGTCAGGCTTCTTGCTAAGCGCTGTTGTCAGTGACTGATGCCATCTGTCAGTTGTCATTCTGTCTGCCATTGGCACTATCATTGATTGGATCTGCTTCTTGCCATGCGCGGCCGTCAAATATCGCCAAAATTGGTTAATTAGCGTGCGCTAAGGTATCCTGAGCCTGTGCCGTGTTGCCATAGCCTGCCGTTGATGCGCTGATCCTGTATGGGGTCCTATCACCAACAGTATGAATTGAAAAGGAGATGAGCCGCCTATGATAATTACGCAGATGGCGGACGCGACAACTCGCGGACCGTATTGATCCTCATCTCATTGTCGATGTTAACCAAGGATGATGAGGCGACGGGGCCCGATGATGTTGAGGCTGTAGGAGCCTGAACTGACGTTGAAGGGTAAGAAGGAGAGGGGGGATATGGCCCGTGTCGAGAACGGCGTTGCCATAAATCTCGACGGTTGAGGTTCATTCCCACTGGATAATACAGTCCACTTTCAAAGTACTCATGACCTTGATCAGATTCGCGGGTGAGTAGTGCGTGGAGACGAATCATATCATCATCTGTGGGCAGTCGCCAATCGTCCCACCATGTGATGGCTGGGGGCTCCCCATAGATGTCCAGTCGATGATGACGTTCATCGTCGACCTCGCGGAACTGGTCGATGGATGCTGTGGCCGCAAGAAACTGATTTTCAAGGTAGACCATGCCAAAGGTATAGGCGTGATCTACCCACTCAAGAGGTACGCGGTTGGCTATCATAGCATGTAGCGTAGCACATCAGCATCGGTGATGTTGACAGCATTAGCCGCGTCAAAATATGGGGGTCGGAACTGGACGTCAGTCCAGCTCATGGGTACGAAGAGAGCGCTAGGGTTGGCGGCGTCGTAATCAGCGACCGCCTCACGATACAGCCCAGAACGTGCAATAATCAAGGCCAACAGCCTTGCAAAACGTCCCTGAGCTCTTCCCGAAGGGGACAGTCCATGCGTCAGGGCATGGCCCAGGAGAGTATGCCAGTGAATGCGATACGCTCGATCCACTGCAATGCCGTACACCGAATTCATCATTCCTGGTCGACAGAAGGAGAGTACGTTCTGCGCCAGCTTGTCCAGATCGAAGGTGAAATGTACACCTTCGGAATCAAACCCAGAAAGCATAAAAAATGGTCTTCCAGCTAGGTCCTTCCATCGCAGGTACCTGTCTGGGGTCGGCATGACCACAATGTTCATGTGATGGGAGGAACGATCTAGAGGGGGTGAAATGTGCTCATACTCTGGTGAACACACCAGAGTCATCATCCTATCCCTCACCGTCATGTAGTAGTTAATACTGATGCGCTGAAACTCGTGCAACAGATAATAGGCCTCAGTGCATAGAGACACTGATGTGAACTTGTTCTGCGAAAGCTCATAGAGCTTTCACAACTGCTGGGGATTCATCGGGAATCCCCTCAGTACCACACGGTTCAACTCCTTCAAGGTATGGTAATACCTCTCTCCTTTCTCTTCCTTGTGCGTCTTTGCGGCCAAGGCTTCATCGCTCACGAACACCGTATTGGTGAGCCGGGAGTAGTAAAAATGGCAGTCGAGTGCCCCGCCATAGAACCAATTGGACCGCTCCACCGACGTCCTGCTGACAAACACACCGAGGCCATCAGGAATACGGCCTGTGGCCTGCTCCTCCTGGTCTTTATTGACCTTTGCCTGCCGGGCAGCCTCGTGTTTCCTCTGAGCCTCTCTCTTGCATTTCTTGTCTAAACGCACTCAGCATTTAGCGGGGGTTTCTCCTTCTGAGGGGGTCTCGTCTGATGACTCCCTGTAATTGCTCCCGTCGCTCGGTTCATTCAGTCCAAGCGCAGCTAACGTCAGGAGCTGCCCTTCTACTTTGGCGTCCGTTTTTGTGTCCTTTATGGGGACTGCAGACGCATACGCCCTCAGTGGTGCCTCAAACTGCACCACTGCTCCAAACCTCATTATTACTCTGTCCGCTCCTCACAGGACATCTGCTCCAAACTCCACTTCTGACAGGACCACCTCATCCTGCCGCTTCGTCCCTGACTGCTGGGAGGGCGCATGTGTTGACAAGGACAATCCTCATAAACTTGTGTCATCCTCCACAGGCTCGTCATGTAACTCGGATGGAATCGGAGTGAGCTCTCCAGACTCCTGCGTCCCAACCTCTGGTACTGCATCATGCGCTCTGAGGCGTTTTGCCTCAGGTTGCTCCTCCTCCAACGACAGACGCTTCTTCATAGCGTTCGTGAATGTTCTAATTGTATTGTCGTTACACTGCTGCAGCATAACGATCTCATCAAGCAGACCCGTAATCACCACCTGAGCCACCGGATCCACCAAAAACGTGGACTCCGGTGGCACTCGCTGGCCGGCAGATATGAGGCGTCTCCAGACTGCCTCTGCCTGAGGGTCCAACACCTCCAACGGTGTCCCAATCTCCTTTCCTTTCCCTTTCTCCACGTACGATAAGCGCTGCAGAGATGGTGCACGACGAGGTGACGGAGATGCTCATTGGGGCGGTGTTCAAGGTCGGGGTTGACCTTGATTCTGCATCCTCGCTGACAGTTCATCCCATCTGCGCCCTACTATATCCCGCAGCCCACCTACTCGTGCCCCGGTACTCCTCGGAGGCGATCGCCTCCGGTCTCTTCTATACGTCTCTTGCGGGGGCAGCATCCTCTCTCGTTGTTGTTGAGGTTGCACCACCTCGCTCTTTTCCTGCTGTTGACGCCCCACGTTGTTGTTCATGTCCATGGGTGCTACCTGTGGCGCAGTTAGTGCTTTCTCATCTGAAAGGAGTGTACTTGCACTCTGGGTCTGCGTCTGCTGCATCAGCATTGGCATACTCCACACAACCTGTCCTCCCATCTGCTGTCCAGGACCAGCTGGTCGTGGGAAGTATGGCATTTGGAAAAACGGCGGATAAAACTGCGGAGGTTGTCCAAATTGAGCTGGGTTCTGCCCAAACTGGGACACCACTGGATACGATGCCACAGTCGGCGTTGTTACAGGCTGCTGAATGTTTTGCTGGGGGTGATCCCCCCCTCCTCCAGAACCCTGTGGGTTCTGAGGCTGCTGCTCACTGGTCGTATGCTGGTAAGGGTACGACATGGTAATACAAAAATGTCGACGTGTTGGTGGGAAAAAACACACTAAATTCCCCATCATCAGGTTACATAACCTGATCTAAACGCCAACTCCGCATCATGATCCGCATTATCTCATCAGATAGATCAATCTCCCTGTTATCTATCTGGAACAACCGTGATCCGATCCGGATCAGACACTCAGTTGATCCGAGCTCCGACTGATCCGGCCTACATCTTATCACTGCCATCAATCTAAGCATGTGAGTGCTTAGCAAGCTGATTTGGGTGCTTCACACCCTGCAGTTCTAAGTACCAATCCAATGCTGCCAACTTGGCACAAGTGTGATACGACTTCCATGTTGTATCACCCACACTCCATCGTACCTCGAATTCGAGGTGCGTTCCTCCCTGCCACTAATGGCCCAGGATGTCCTTGACGAATCATTCCTGTTCATTACTGGCACCAAAATCATATGGCTCGGGCGTCACCTGATTAGAGAACATAGCATTATCATTTGTGTTATATCGCCTAAGTAACAATACATGAAACTTAGGCACAATCCGGCGTGCTTGCAGAGCTGCAGGCAGCTCCAGAACATAGTTTGATGTGCTTGGTTCCGCAACCAAGACTCTGTATGGTCCAATGAATTTTGGACACAACTTCCTCGCCCTTCCTTTTGGAAGATTTAAGTTTTCCATCGACAGATATACTCACGTCCCAGGCGTTAGCTCTGGTTCCTCACTCCGCCTATCATTTGCATGGCGTGCCTGTATAACATGTGCGGCAATGATAGCGTCATGTGCATTGGCTAGATTCTCCAATGCTTGCCGTGCAAAGTCCTTCACCCCCTTGTGAACGACTCCGTCCGTCCTTAGTTCGCGCAGCATGGAGGGCATGTACCCTCCATTGAGCTCAAATGGTGCATATTTTGTGGTCTCTGACACACTCACGTTGATCATGAACTCGGTTAGCGGTATCCTATCTACCCAGTCACGTTGGTCCAGTCGGACTACCGTACGAAAGATCTGAGCAATACTTCTATTTGCTCGCTCTGTCTGTCCATCTGTCTGCGGATGAAACAATGTAGACATGAGCAACTTAGCTCCCAAGAGCTTGTGCAGTTCTTGCCACCAGTGAGACGTAAACTTTGCGTCTCAATCGCTCACGATCGAACTTGGAAGGCCATGTAGCCTTACAATCTCCTTCAAATAGAGCCAGGATAATGTGGACACAGTAATGGTTGTGTGCACCGGTATCAAGTGCACCATACTAGTCATTTGGCAAATAACCATCCAAAGGTAGTTATACCCTTTGGACTCAGGGAATGGACCAACAAAGTCCATGCCAATGGAGTCCCACGGCTTCGTCAGGATGGGCAAGGAATGCAACTTCCCTGCTGGCTTCCTATTGCTGGTCTTTGACCACTGGCAGACCTCGCAGGTCTGGCAGAACTGCATCACTTCTTTCTGCATCTGAGGCCACCAGTACCATTGCCTCAGGTATTCCAGTGTTTTGTTGGTTCCAAAGTGACCAACAACCTCATGCGCTTGAGTAACAATATGCGTGATCAATGTTTGGTTGCGTGGTAAGCACACCACATTGTGCCCTCGAACATTCGTTATCCGGACCAGTCCTTTTTCATCCACGCTGAAGCGTGGGTAGGTGTTTGCATTCTGCCGGATTTCTGTGTAGAATACATCGCGGCTATAGCCCCTCAGTACCTTCCATAGGTACTCATTGGTGTGAGGAACAGGAGGGTTACGATACTCTCCTGTAGGCGATAACGCATCAGCGAGCGTAATGTTGTGGCCATACGGTCCACGACTGCTCCCAGTCTCGCCCTGGCATGGCATTGTCGCCTCCTTTGGCTGAGCCTGCTCTAATTGCTCAGCTTCTATGTCTTGCCCCTCTTGTTGCTCCTGCAGTCATCGACTGCATTGCAGCTTGGTTGCTTGCATAGCCCGAAGCTCGACTACATGCTCCTTCACCTCTTTGTAGCGATGGTACGGAAGATCATCGCCCTGAGGATCAATACAGATATCTGCATCGACATACTCATGCGTATCATGGTGTTCTCCAACTCTATCACTCTCGAAATATCTCGAGAGACAGTCCGCTACTTTGTTCAGTTCGCCTTTGACATATGTAATGTCAAAGTTGTAGCGAGACATATAGTCAATCCACCGGCATTGCCAGGGGGACAACGTTGCTTGAGTTTTGAAGAACTCAAGTGCTTTATAGTCCGTAATGATGTGGATCTTATATCCCATCAATTTGTCTTCCCACTTGAGGAGTGCCTCAAGTATTGCCAATGTTTCGAGCTCATGGACTGCATAATTCTGTTGGGCCGAGGTGAACTTCCTCGACATGAACCCAGCCGGTCGACAGTTCTGCCAGGAACTTCCCTGGCCATACATTGCACCTACTCCAGTCTTTGAGGCATCACAGATGAGCCAAATCGGCTCATCACGTCTGGGATCTATGGGACGAATGACTGGCGTCTTTGAGCAGATCCTCTTGATCATCTCAAAACAGCCTTGGTGTATAGGTCTCCATATAAATGGAGCTCTGTTCTGCGTGATGGACATCAAAGGTCCAGTATATGCTGTAATATCAGGCAGACAGTTGCCGATATAGTTTACTAGTCCCACGAATCTTTGCACATCGTTATAGTTATGAGGCACATGCCATTTGCGTATGCGATGGATTTTGTCCTGGTCAGGGTGAATACCCTGACTGTTAATCTTGTGTCTGAGGCAGTCTACTGTCTCGGCATATAGTTCACATTTCTTCCACTTAAGGTACAGCAGATTAGACCTCAGTCGCTTGAAAATGACACAAAGATGCTCTTCGTGTTCTTCGATTGAATCAGAGTATATGAATATGTCGTCCAAATATATATGGACGAACCTCCCGATAACATCCCAGAAGATGGAGGTCATCAACCTCTGAAATGTCGCAGGAGCATTGCAATCTCCTATCTGCATAATGTTGCTCACATATGTTCCCGTGATTGACGAGAACACTGTCTTTGGGATATCAGACAAGCGAATTCTCACTTGCTCATAAGCATCCATCAGGTTAATTTTTGACCTGAACTTTGCTCTTGCCACATCCTCTCGAATCACTTCCTGATCCAGAAGTGGCGTCACGTCCTTTACGGTGTTGTCGTTGCATTGGCAAGCATCCAACGCCGTTCTCAATGTGCCATCTTTCTTCAGAATGCACAATAGCGGAGCAGCTTGGGAGGCCAGTTGGGCCTCCCACCAGTGGGCTCTCAGGTACCGATTGGTCTTGTCTCGGAGCTGCTGCTGCAGCGCCATTGGACATCGCGGCAAATGATATTTATACACCTTATTCTCATCAATAAGGTTGATTTCATGATTGACCTCACGCCAAGGAGGTAACTCCTCCTTGGTTCCATTCAGAATATCCCCAAATTCCTGCTGCCACTGCAATCGTAGGTCCGGAATGTCCTCCTTTGTAAAACCACTGGTTTTATCTTTGCCCTTCCGGTCCACATTCTTGCGTGGACGCCCGGACAGCTTTGCTTGTACGGCTGGGCAGCCATACTTCTCTCTGAGGGCAGTAATCCTCAGCTCACTGTCATCCGGCATGTGCAGTCGCACAGGCACTTCCTTTTTGCTTCTCCGCGACATCACAGACAGTCTGTCGAAGAATACCTCACTTGGTGGCAATATCTCATCATCACTAGCCTGACAATATGACTCCTCCTTCGACGTCCATCGTGGTCCATTCCATGCATACATCAATGCCACTAGCTCATTCCACTCAGCAGGCATTTGTGGATCAAACACCCATTCAAACGTGGGATGAGGTACCGGTCGATCCCAGATTGACCGATTCGTATGTGTGGAGGATGCCTCGTCCTCCATCAGTCCTTGTTTGTCACCCGTTACTAAGTCCTCAACCTTCATTCGTGATGATGTCGGCTGGCACTCTGTGCTTGCCGTGTGCTGAGGCCACTTGTCCTCAGGCTTACCCTGCTTTTCACACTCCATCTTGGGGCTCTCCCCCCTCTTCAGAGTACGTTCCTACTCTACAGCTTTGCTTTCCAGCATCAACACAGCAGGACTATCCGTTGGCAAGCTCACACGAGCTTGCTCCTCATCCTCTCCATCCTCCACCGTAGGCAGTTTCTTGCCTCCGCCTAGTCAATGTCGCCTGACTAGCACCTTCTTCTCCGTGGCACAGTGTCAATGGAGACGTCCATCGCCATTATCTATGGTCACTCACACTGCAGAGATGGTGGTGCCATCCACCACTATCTCATTCTTCGCGAAGTCAAGCACAACCTTGTGCTTCCTCATATACGGCGTGCCTATAATCATGTCATAACGATCAAAATTCGCCACATCAAGGTACTCTTTTGTCCTTGATTTTGCACAGGTGATACTTGCCTGCGTGCCAAACTGTACTGCAGCTCGGCTGCCCACAGTACCCAATTGAAGGAGTAATGGCTCCTTCAATTCACTCACAGAAATATCATGCACTTGGCAAAACTGAGGTGTCATCCCAGTAGTCGTACTACCTGAATCCCACAATGTCCATGCCTTGTGGCCATTCACTTCAATGTACGACGCCAGACATTCCTTGTCTTTGCGCTTCAACACTGGCCGTACCAGCTTCTCCGGAGCCTTGCAAAGGTGTACTTTATACACCTTCACATTGGCTGCTCCAACTGGTCTGTCTAGTGTGCTGGCTGGGTAGTCCGTCAGAGCTCCCATGAATTCTGAGTCTGACTCCTGGGCGTAATAGTCGTTGTTGTATACGTCAACCTCAACGTATTTGTCATCTGACAACTCCTCTACCACAGAGGCGTTTTCATCCTCTGGTGCATCAGGACTGAGGTTCTCCACCTCTTCGTCTTCCACATCAGGTTCATTTCCCAAGTCTATCCCTTCAGCATCTGGGATAGCAGTGTGGGCCGCCCGTACATATGCACGTGGCTTAATCATAGGCCGTCCACCGCCTACTGGACATGCATTCGCGAAATGCCCTGGCTAGCCACATTTGAAGCACTTATTCGCCATGAAAGGGCGAGCTGCTTCAAACTTCGGTGGCCCAGTCAGTGTCGGCACTTTAGCCTCACCAGCAGTCTGATGCGGCCGAGCACCCTCTCAGCACGGACCCCTCTGAACGTCCTGCACTGGTGCATCTCTACGGTCCCCAGGCCAGTCGCTACGGAAGCGTCGTTCCTGCCGAGGTGCTGCTCTTATCACGAACCTTGGGTTCGTATTGCCCACCATCTCTTTTTGACGGGCCCAGAAGGTGCCTACCTTCCGAGGCTTGGCCTTGTTCACTGAACAAACCTTTGAGCTATGTAGCCCAAAGTGTCATGCTATTTTGTGGGCTTGCTCGTAGCGCAACGCATGTGCTACAAACTCCTCAACGGTATTCACTTCGGGCGATAGCCCATCATCACAAATGAGAGACTCTCTCATTGCATCGGGTATCCCACGCAGGAAGGTATCGATCATTACCCAGTTGTCTGGGTAAATAGACATATTCTGTGCGTGGTCTATCAAGGTGTCATAGAAACCTTGAACACCCAATTGTTCAGTGTAGGATGTTGCAATGAACGCCTCCTGAGCATCCTGCATGGTAGATGCACTTACGAACCAGTTATTCAATTCAAAGATTACATCCTTGAACATCTATTGCTGTCGTGCATGATTATAGTGCAAGACATGATGTTGAAACCAGGCCTTGGCCGGTCTGTCTAGGAACTCCGGGAGAACAAATACACGTTCTCGATCCAGACGATCCCCCCCATACTGGCATGCTGCCAGATGGTTACACACATTCATCGTCCAGTTTTCCAAGTCACTAAACTTGGACTCCCCTCTCTGTATGGTTGGATGTGTTTTGACTCCGCCTTATGTGGTTTGATACCTTTGGGAAGGTGCAATGCTACACCTACCGCGTCGTCAATTATGCTACTGAGGCGTTGGTGCATATTCTCAGTATACACCTTTGTCGCCTCAGTTATCCCAGGCGTTTTATTCCTACCTTCTGCTGGAGGTACTACAGAAAATGCATGTTGATGACGCCCAAAGTTTGGTCAGCAACAAATGTAACAATTGTGTTACCGTACCAAGAGTGTGCGTTGGGCGCGCTAAAAGTGATGTGAGGAGTCCCGGGCAGGTCCCAGAGAACGCGTCTGTGAAAAAGGGTAAAAGTCGGTAACGGGGTCGGCAAGTGTCAAGCGCTAAGGTAAAGCGCCTAGGGAAGGAGCGGTAAGTGAACACGGCAAAGGTAAGCGGCAAGAGCACGATAAGCTTAGCGAGGTCTAAGCGTCGATAATGCCTGCCGTAGTTGCAAGGTGCGAGTATGTCGAGTGTTGGCGAGCGTCTGCAACTGCCGATGAGTTTTGACATTGCCGACCGTAGTGTAAATGAGCTCTTGAGCGTAAGGGGGACTGAGGAACGGGGAGTAGTAAACTCTGGTCTATTGTTCTCTTTCCGTATGTACAAATCGGTAAGTACTTTTATACTACAATGAGTTCGCCGTCGCCAATGGCTAATGACGCCAGAGTGCGGTAAACTAGAAAATTTCAAAGGGGTAGCTCCAGCGGTTTCAGATCCCTACCGTCCATTCAAGAGCCTTAGCGACGCCAGGCGACAGATCGCGAAGCTAAACCATCACTCCATCACCATTCTGTCTGTCAGAGCACCTAAGCGATGTCAGGCGCCAAATTGAGACGCTAAGCGGTGTCAGACGCCAAGGTCAAACACCAAGCTGTCCGTCAGTTTTTGATAGATCATCAGGCTTCTCGCTAAGCGCTGTCGTCAGTGACTGATGCCATCTGTCAGTTGTCATTCTTGCTGCCGTCGGCGCTATCACTGATCAGATCTGCTTCTTGCCGTGCGTGGCCGTCAGAAATGGCTTAAAATAGGTAGAACACGTGCGCTAAGTTCGGAACGAGTGCGGCAAGGTTTCCGGAGCCGGTGCCGAGCCTGCTGTTGATGCACCTAACCTGTATAGGGTCCTATCAATGTACTGGTCAATGACCTGTATAGTACACTTTCCCCGCATCATTCCAATGCAGTGGGCTCTCCTGTCCCCCTAGCCCTTCTGTCACCTGTCTTTCAGGAACTCGGCTCGGATCCGCCGTGGGTGGATCCCCCCTCCTAGTGTCAGGCTGACGTGTCCATTGGACATATTGCCTTCTCATCTCGTCGATGGGCATTATCCCATTGAATAAAATCCCCTGGTCATCTATCCAGGAGTGTCCCTGACATTTCAGGTCTTGGTTCCGCATGCGCTGATAAGCTACCCTCTCTGCAAACTTATCAGCCAATGGCACTTGATTTGTCAGTGGAGTATTCTCCACTGATTCCTGTTTTGTGTGAGGGTGCCTTGTCCCCCCCGTTTCGGGTAGGTTGCTATCTACCACAGGTATGGTAGACACCGATTCAGCCGTCAACAGAAGTCTCCTTCGTTGACCTCTGAATACATTTTGTCTCTGTGCTGCTGCGAACCTTGCAGCGAACTGCTCGTCAGACTCTCCTGCTTGCTGAGGCGCATATATGTTGCTCATCGCCTCTTCCAGATGGGGAGACAACTCTGGCTTTGCCACCAAAGATATACTCGGAATCAAGTTTGCCCCCTCTGGAGTCGAGGCAGCTGATCCTCGATTAGCCTTGCGGTACATATATGCTTGGGCTTCCAGCTCAAGAATCTGGACATACAATGTAATGTATTCAACGGTATTCAATTGAGGTACATTATCACCTCTAGCCTGTATCAACCGTATGTGTTTCAGTACATACAGTCCTAGTTGAGCACGTGTGGTATCCTTCGTAATGCTAGGGTATCTTTTCCATAGCATAGCACACTGAACCTGAAGGGTGGACTCACTCTGTCCACTCTCCTCGTCATCGGAAGTTTCGTCTTCCCAATGTACTGCCGGTGTTCTTTGCTTGGGAATTGTCGTTTCCTGCGGCACTCCAACTCCTTGCTGACATTGCGTCAGTGGAGTGGACTCAGTTGGCACTCTCCAACTGCCCGCCTCAGGCCTCGGCATCTTCCCCAGGAAGTACGATGAAGGTCTGCGACCTTCAGTTGGTCCCTGAGCACTACTCCTGCTCTGGAACTGTTGCCCTGACCTCCCCGTCTGCATGGGAAATTCATGTTCCCTGCCGGATCGCTGTTCCAGGTCTTCCACAGCTGCCCCTGGTCTTGCTGCACTGCTTGGCGCAGCTGTCAGCTGCACTTCACTCCATTGCATCCCTCCTGGCATCCCCTGAGGCTGCCGGGAAGGCTCGGCCTCTGTATATTCTGACCCGGGACGACCCGGGTCAGTCACCGCAGATTGAGGATATGCCAACGACTGGTCGATGGTCTCACCATCGCGTGTTGGTTCAGCAGATTGATTGGTCTCCATCCAATCAGGCGTTGCTACGTCTCTATTAATCCGGAAGCGTGCGTCAAGGAAGTTGATGCACTGTTCGATGCAATCACAGTCTAGGCTATCGGTCTAGACACGTAGTCTTCGTCCGTAGTATCAGAATTGAATCCAAAAGGTTCAAAAAAGTGAAACAAAGTCAAGTATAGTTTTGCCTTACAGTCACACTAACAGAACCAGATCGATGGTCGATTCTAGTACTACGAAGTATGACAGTAAAATTGGCTGCCTTATGTAAGGCAGCCAGCATGTATGTAAAGTAATGATAATTAATTAATATAATTGTATATTAATTAGCTAACTATAATACAATATGTTACAATACAAGTGCCTCCAATCATCCACTTTCCTTGCCACCAACCTCTTGCCTACCATAGGTTCTCTGGGACCTGTCCAGGACTCTCTCACACACTTAGCGTGCCCAAAGCTATATTGGCTAAGTAGCTATACTAGTGATAGTGTGCTGCCCAGCCCAATTTGAGCATCATCACCAATAATTGATGGGTCCAAGATGGGGTCATAACCAATAAATTACCAAAAAAATATTGTGATATAACCAAAAAAATATTGTGATATAACCAAAAAAATATATGAATGTTTAAGAAATTCTTGCCTTCTCAGACACTTAAATGCAAATGCCAAAGGATCCTTTTGAAAATGTCCAAGCAGATATCTCATGCCTCAGGTCGGAAATAGAGCTACACAAACAAGATATTCTTGCACAAATTTCAAAGAAGGAGAAGATCTTAGATTCTGATGAGCTCTGGTTGATGAATATTTCAGCAGAAAATTAGAGTAAATTGTTATCGAATTATGTACATAGTCTATATGTACAACTAAAGATAACAAAAAAATAAGGCTGAAAATGGCTCTTACAATTGACCTCTCTTGTACCAGATAACCCCTAGAAACTGATACTTTTTGGCTTCCACAGAGGGGCCATTGGTTATAAGAAGTTTGACTGTATTTCTAATAATGGTGCCTTGACAGATGTCAGTGCCTAAGGCTATCTCCATTCAGAACTGATCAGGATTTGGTCAAAACCACCTCCCTGTAGTTGTGCTAGTGTTATCTCTGTAAGTCCTGAGTCTTTTAAGTCAATGTATAGTAAATGATAGTTAAGACTATTAAGTGGAGCCTGCATTAAGAAGCAATAGCCAAGGATCTTCTAAGCCTAAGAAAGTAGCTTGAGTCTCCAGGTTTGACAAATGTCAGTCAATCTGTATTGTCCCTTGATGTGCTTAGTCTGAGCAGAAGCGTATTAGTGCTGCCATCTGTCAAGACATTGCTATCAGATGTATCAAAGTTGACATCAATAGGACAGGACATACTAAAAGCTTGACATCTGAGACCATTGATTGGAAATGGGGATAATGGGTGGTGCTAGGGATAGTGCTTCTGGATTATAGTGTCTGTCAAGGTTTCTCCAATCATCCACTGGGATATACTAGCAATTTAGACTTGTGTTAAAAACTTTTCAAGTAGTTTAGAGTCACTGTGGCCAATACACTGTTATACTATTGGTTGCTGTTACCCATATGCTGTTGGTTGCCATTGACAGTACACTATTAACTATAGCAATGATACATATAAAAGATAACTACTGGACATGTAAATAACAATAAATAGGAACCCAGTTACCTTCACCATTCAAACTTGCCAGCCTGGATTCATATCTCTGAGAAGTCTGGCACTAGCATCATCATTATCTATGGTGCCAACAATGGGCATATTTGCATTATGCTATTCCTTTTTCTTGCAATAACTTTGTCAAAACCTTAGCACTTATAGTTTGCTAAGTAGCATCTAACTACTAGTGCCTCCCTACATATTATTGTCTTTAGCATACTAGGATCCTGCCAGAACTCCTTGCATTTTAAGCATGCCAGATGCTGGAGATGACATTTTACTATGTAGTGCCCAGTGTATTCAACCACAGTTGGCACCATCAATGCACTTCCAGGAAGGTCAACACCTGGACAAAACACCAACCTGGTTAGAATTCCAACAAGATGTACAACACATACACTCCACACTGACCCTGTAGTGGAACTAGTCACCAAGAAATGAGACAGAAGATATACAAGACTTTCTGAATCTTGAAAATTTCATAGAAAACTCTACAAGCCCTAAACAACAATGACAGGGCATTTTTGGAAGAGGTGAATGATTGTTTGAAAGAGAATACAAAGGCAGCTATCTGTGTTGCATCATTAAACATCGGGGGGTATAGGACAGCTGGCACCCTCCAATCTGAAACTAAATAGAACCATATAAACCAATTAGTAAGAGATAAGAAAATAGGCATTCTCTTAGTACAGGAAATGTTAAAACCTTAGACTGGTAAATTGCTCTAGACCTGATGAATATGTAAGTTGATCTGTACAGGTAGTTGTGTCAGTGTTGTTGTATGGTATGTGTACATATAAAGGCTCACCCTCAGTTCAATAACAATTGACTGAGGGTTTGTATCTGTATGAAGCAGCATATATATACATTATGTGCACAATAGATGTCCTTTGGCCAGGGCCACATTTGATTAAGATACATTATGGTAATAGTGTGAAGGGTGAAAGGAGGTAGGTGGCCAGTATCAATCAATGACATTGATTAGTTGCCAGTGTCAATAGCATGCCAACAGGAAGCCCACCTCACAGAAGAGAGAAGAGATGAAATTGAGGCTCTCTTTGGGTAGTATATACTTTAATATACTTTGAAATTCCCTCTGCCAGCTGTGTGACTGAGCTATAGCCTTCAGAAATTACCTTTACAGATAGCAAGCTGAGTGGCACTGGACTACAAACTAAAGGCCAAGAAAAAGTCTTTCTTGGAGACCATGTTAAACTAGATCTGGTCTGGCACTGGCCTCGAGGTCCAACCCTCTGAAGAGGGTGGAAATAGCAGGGTTTTAGTGGGTAGTAGGCATAGATGCAGGACAGGCATAGGGGTAGCAGGCCTGCATGTACCTTAGCCCCACACATGTGTGTAAAGGCATTTCCTCATAGAGAACTTTTTTGCTGGCCATTTTAGAACTTGGTTGTAATCCTGGGTGCCCAGCTCAGTGGGGACAGCATGTAACATCAGATATTATCATGTCTATTCTGTTTTTGTGCCATGGTATATCAATACTTATATAAACCCAGCTTCCAAAGGAGTTCTGCACTTTTTGTGCTGTTCCTCCTTGGGAAAAACCAACTGGTGGACCCACTGTGAATCATCTGCCCATTGTGTAAGTAAGTTCTGAGTATGATATTGTTTCAATCTGATTATCTAGTACACTGACTGTCAAAAAGCCCACTGGAAACCCATTCATAAGAAATCCTGTGTTCAAGGTTGATCCCTAGTATACAAGTAAATACTCTGAACCCTCAGGCCTCAGTTCTCATGTACATGACTGATATTGAACCTCCCTAAAACATGAGTAAGTACTCTGAACTAGCCACCCCTGGCAGGACAGTATATGCTTCTTGATGGCACTTTGAGAGAGTTTCTCTTGCTGATGGTAAGTACCCTAAGCATACCGACCATACCTCATTTCAAATCTAAGATCGATGATCTGACCTGGTCTAGAACTGCTGAGGTTGGTAGGAAGGTCCCAGCAGTGGAGAGGTCAGGAGGTTCCAGGAGAGGTTTGGAGGTTATGAGGTCTTGAACTTCTTGACCAGATCACACTGTTGATGAATTAGTTTGTTTTTGTGGAATATTTTGGCTGGACCAGAATTCCATGAATATTTTGGATGACTGTTGAATTAGTTTGTTTTTGTGGACTATCAAATTCATTTGTTTTCATGGAATATCAGACATTTATCTGTTGAATTAGTTTGTTTTCATGGAAAATTAGTGTGTGATGCCAAGAAAAGAATAACATTTGTAGTTACATGAAACATTATAAAAAAAACTCAGCTATGATCAGGAAGCTACAAGAAATGTTGACTTCAACTGAGCATGTCTGAGTCTATGTCATTGTCCTCTCATGTATACCAGTCTGACAGACCCCAGAATAGTTCACCAGCATATGGTACATGTGAAGAACTTGCATCATATGCTCCACAGCTCTGGGGTGGTGGTGGTGGGCACATGTTGTGGGAAAGCAAAATGGTACCAGGACAAAAAAGATCAGACAAAATTGAAAAGGTAAGATAGGATTTGGCAAATACTTTCAACTTGAGCTTAACTTCGATCCACCAACTTCTGTTTTGCTTCCTCAAGTATGGGATGCCAGTGCCTCTACAACACCAAAGAAGAGAGTGTCGGAATAGACTCATCGCTGTGGTGGCAGTGTGTTGGTTACTCCTGGCATCTCAAGTTTTTGTTTTTATTTTCTTTGTTTTACCTACTTATATTCTTCTCTAGGACGATCATGGTCGATTGTCCTATATAGTTATTTAGCCACTATCTTCCCTTAGTGGGAGGGACCTCTTTTACTAGCCCTCAGTTCTTTTATCAAAGACTAAGGGTACGTTACTTTACCTCCTGCTTACTCTAGCCCATACTTACATTTGATCTGTAGCATTAAGACTTACTTTGTATTACAGGTCAAACAGAGTTCTTTTTCCAAAGACTGAGGCATTAAGACTTACTTTGTATTACAGAGAGGAGGCTTGCAGCAAATGCTAAAAGCTGTAGAAGCTA
>QGOA01006130.1:0-43041 GCA_003313075.1 Termitomyces sp. MG16
CTTGCCATGTATATAACAACGAATCGTAACCTCTTGAGCATCCAGTTACACTTAGCGTTCAAATCGTGCTAGCATTGCCTGACTTTGTCACCAAGTTCGGCGCTAGCTTCGTCTATCTCGTCTTTGTCGTTTACGGTGCCACCTACGGGCACGCTACGCTGCGCTATTCGTTTATTTCTCTATAACTTCTCCTAAACTATGACGCTTACTACTTGCTAGGTAGCATCCAAGGCGCTACCATCTAGCGCATCGCCCTACCACCTCTGCTCGAGCACACCGGGACCCTGCCGGGACTTTTCACAAACCCGTACGCCAGGCGCTGGAGACGGCGTTGTACTGCGTATACATCCAGCGCACCCAACCACAGTTGGCGTCATCAGCGTATGATGATAGGACCCCATACAGGATCAGTGCATCAACGGCAGGCAACGGCAACGCGGCATCAACTCAAAATACCTTAGCATGCGCTAATTATCCAATTTTGGCGATATTTGACGGCTGCGCACAGCAAGAAGCAGATCTGATCAGTGATAGCGCCGACGGCAGCAAGAATGACAACTGACAGATGGCATCAGTCACTGACGACAGCGCTTAGGGAGAAGCCTGATGATCTATCAAAAACTGACGGACAGCTTGGCGTTTGACCTTGGCGTTTGACACCGCTTAGCGTCTTGATTTGACGCCTGACATCGCTTAGGTACTCTGACGGACAGAAGGGTGATGGAGTGATGGTTTAGCTTTGCGATCTGTCGCCTGGCGTCGCTAAGGCTCTTGAATGGACGGTAGGGATCTGAAACCGTTGGAGCTACCCCTTTGAAATTTTCTAGTTTACCGCACTCTGGCGTCATTAGCCACTGGCGACGGCGAACTCATTGTAGTATAAAAGTACTTACCGACTTGTACATAAACATCAAAAGAGACCAATAGACCAGAGTTCACTACTCCCCTTTCTTCAGTCTCCCTTACGCTCAAGAGCTCATTTACGCTACGGTTGGCGACGTCAAACTCATCGGCAGTTGCAGACGTTCGCCAATACTCGACATACTCGCGCCTTGCAACTACGGCAGGCATTATCGACGCTTAGACTTCGCTAAGCTTATCGTGCTCTTGCCGCTTACCTTTGCCGTGTTCACTTACTGCTTCTTCCCTAGGCGCTTTACCTTAGCGCTTGACACTTGCCGACCCCGTTACCGACTTTTACCCATTTTCACAGGCGCGTTCTCTGGGACCTGCCCGGGACTCCTCACATCACTTATAGCGCGCCCAACGCAAACTCTTGGTATGGTAACACTATAGTTACATTTGTTACTGACCAAACTTTGGGCATCATCAAATTGGAGCCCACCGCGAGGGATCTCTAGGGCAGAATTCCGCCAGAAACCCGTCTCCAACGTAGGCGCCGCCTGCTAGACCAGTCGGCAGAAGGCATAGCTCCTTCCCACCCATCAACTCCACAACCACCTGGTGCCTTACCGGGTCTCTCTCTTGCACAGGAACTACAGAACGCCACTGTAGACGCATTTTCTGAGCTCTTCCCACATTCCCTCGATTATAGCGCTGACGACCCCTTAGCGTCGCCCTTTACCGTACCGCAACCAATCACCCCAATTACTCCGCTAACGCCTCTTTCTCAACTCATTTCTCTTACCCCGTCGCCAATCTCTAGACCTCCTTCCCCACTACCGCTAACCGAACTCGCCACCACCGTCGCCATGGAACAACAAGTTCAGCGCATGCCGCCACGCAACCACTTCTCGGCACCGAAATGGGACGAGTCCAAGCCACAGGAGCTCTCCCAGTATTTCAAGGAATTGGAGTACTTATTCAGAGATTGTAACATTACTGACCACATGCAGATGAAGGAGTACGCGGCAAGATACGTATCATATGACACGGCAGAGACGTGGACAGGTTTGACCGAGTTTGCCGCCTTTGTTCCTGCCGCCCCACCCGTTCCAGCCCAAGGCGCTTCGTATGAGGACTGGAAGATGGCAGTAATTCAGTTGTACCCTGGCGCAGAGGAGGCTACCCGATACACGGTAAACAAGCTGCAGAAACTAGTACAGGAATCATTCGACAGTGGCACATCGTCCCTTGGCGCATTCTCCACGTATTACCGCGAATTTCAAAAGATCGCTAGGTGGCTTCTGCAGAACAGCAAGCTATACATTAACGAGGAACGTCGCCTATTTCAGCAAGGCATCCCGACTTCGCTTTGGACTCGTATTGCTCGTCGCCTAGAGATAGTTCACCAGGCCCATCACCCAGACGAGCCCTATAACGTTGCCGACGTCTTTGAAGCCGGTAAATGGGTTCTCAAGGGAACGGACACTGGCGTTGGACTGCAGCGCGCTAGGACGAGCCCACCACCTGAGCGAACTAACGGTATCATTCCCATCCCGCCTCCTGTTGCCGACTTTGTTAAGAAAGAGGAGCTCAATGCTGCAATTACCGCCGCTGTCGCTTCCGCTATGACTCGTATTGAAACCATGATTACCACCAACCTCACTGCTAACCGACCCGCTAACGTACCCGCGCCTGGCCCTTGCCACTTCTGTGGGGAAATTGGCCATACCATGACTAGAGGACGCTGCACGACTTTAGAGAATTATATTCGGCAAGGGAGAATTCGACGGGCTATCGATGGCAAGATAGTCCTCACCACTGGCGCCATCATTCCCAACTACCCAGACAAGAAGTCTTTCCAGGAACGAGTTGATGAATGGCATAGGCGCAACCCAGGACAAATCGTTACCGGCACGCTTTTTGGCAATGCCAACCCCGACCCTGAACAGGCGACCCAACAGCAAATGGTTCACGAGGTCTTATACTTCGACAGCGTTGGCGACCATCCCACTTTCTCGCGGGAAGAGCGTATCGCCAAGCTCCAACAGGAGTTGGATTTGCTTAAGAATCAGGTCTTTGATGGGGTTGAAGTTAAGCAGCCTAAACAACCTCTTAAAGGATACAAGCCAATGCCTCCCGCTCCTACCGCACCGCCTGCTACTACCCCTGCTACTACTCCAGAACCATCATTGTCTGCTACCGCTCCCGAACCGCCTTTGCTGCCTCTCCATCCCTACTCAGGGATTCCCAACCGTTATCACGCACCAGCACGACGAAACTTTGCCGCTCCCGAGAAACGTCCTGAGGGTGGCTACCGGCCTACCGCGCCAATTTTTGACATCAAAAAATCCAACCACGTCTTTAGCCACATCATAAAAACCGCCGTCACCTTGTCAGTTGAAGAACTTTGTAGTATTGCCCCAGACGTCCGCAACCAAGTCAAGACAGCAGTCACTCCCCGACGACCCTTGGCAACAGCCGTTGCCGAGATTGATGATCTCGACGACGTGCTTCCCGGTTTTTCCGTTACTGTCGACTCTTTGGACACTGAAGAACCTCTTGCTGACACCATCGCTAACGCCACCTCTGTGGACCCAGTGGAGGCCTACCTTAGGTCAGTAGACCATGGAGAAGACCCGGCAATCCTTACCATCGCTCAAGAATCACACGCTATCCGTTCAGTAGCGCTAACTGTCGACAATAAGCACGAGGTAGAGGCAATTGTGGACAGCGGGTCTCAAATCATTTCTATGGCAGCTGAAGTCGCTAACGATTTGGGCCTTATTTATGACCCTACCGTTATACTAAACATGCAGAGTGCTAACGGCACAGTAGACCGATCCCTAGGACTCGCCAAGAATGTGCCGTGCACTCTTGGCGACATTACGTTTTATCTTCAGATACACATCTTACGTTCACCAGCATACGACCTGCTACTGGGCAGACCCTTCGATGTCTTGGCGCGATCAGTCATCAAGACGGTTACCGACGACGAGACCACTTTAACTATTAGCAACCCCAATTCCGGAATTTGACGAACGGTGCCAACGTTCCCTAGGAGACAATGAAAAGGCGCCTGCGCTAAGCCCCTGGAGTTTACCGACCAACACGCCAACGAGCCTCCCCACCGGTGTTTTCACAGACAATCGAGGAGGTGATTGGCGACGATCACGGAGATGTAGCGCTAACGCTGGAATATGACCATTCAACTGGTCTTGTAACTGTTATGTCTACTGCTTTTCTTGACAAGAATGTTTTAACTACTTTACCTGCTACCGACGCAGAGCTCTCCCAGAAAAATCAAAACATTACCGACTCCTCTCTTGCCTACTTATACCTTACCGCTTCCAAATCTTTTCAGAACATTGCGTCTACCGATACTTATCTCACTACTCTTCCCGGAGCCTCGTCTCCTGCCATTCTTGGACTTGCTGCTCCACAGGCTACGATTCCCCTTTCCACCTCTGTATTTAACCAAGCTAATGCTCCCAAAAGGAAAGGGGTTCAAGTCAAAAAGAAATATAAGCCAGTTGCGCTTAAAACAAAACCCGTTGCTACGCACTCTCCCGAGACGTTTAGAATCGAGCGCCAGATCATTGGCGACCCTCTTGCCGATATGCCAACCTTATTACCGAATCCACCACCCTTTCAACCTACGGGACGTTTTACCGCGGAACGCCAGCAGCAGTTTGCCAAGGAGCACGACACAGGATTTTTGACCAAAAATGAGTTGAATGTCCTTACCGATCTTGTCGCTAAGCAAGACAAAGCCTTTGCTTGGGAGGACTCAGAACGCGGCAGCCTCCACACAGACTTCTTCCCGCCTGTCGTAATCCCGACCATCCCTCACGTGCCATGGACTGAGCACAACCGACTGTTACCGCCTGGAATCGAAGCCGAGGTCTGCCAAATCATTAGGACCAAGATCAAGGCTGGCGTCTACGAACCCTCCAATAGCTCTTACCGCTCCCGTTGGTTCTGCGTCCTTAAAAAGAACGGCAATCTACGCATAGTTCACAGTCTCGAGCCGCTGAATAGAGTTACTATACGACACTCTGGCGTACCGCCTTGCCCTGACCACTTTGCCGAGTCCTTTGCCGGGCGCATTTGTGGCGCCACCCTTGACCTCTACGTTGGCTACGACGAACGCCTGATACACCCCTCTTCCCGTGACCTCACCACTTTTCAAACTCCATTTGGCGCCTTGCGCCTAGTCACCTTACCGATGGGATGGACAAACTCAGTCCCCATATTCCATGACGACATCACTTTCATCCTCCAACCCGAGATACCACATAATGTCCTTAGCTTCATTGATGATGTTGGCGTCAAAGGTCCCAAAGACTGGCAACTCGTAAACGGCTTACCGACGACCCATCCCGAAAACTCCAACATTTGCTTAGCGCTATGGGAATTTTTCCAGCTACTCAACCAAGTTCTCCAACGCATGAAGTATAGCGGTGGAACCTTTAGCGGCCACAAACTCCTCCTGTGCACGCCAAGGTTCAAAATACTGGGTCACATCTGTACTCCCGATGGTCGCGTTCCCGACGAGTCTCGCTTAGCACTCTTGGAGCGATGGGGTCCTTGCCGCGATTTATCTGAAGTTCGCACCTTTCTTGGTACCGTTGGCGTTCTCAGGATATTTGTCAAAAACTTTGCCCATCGTGCACATGCTCTTAACCGACTCACCCGCGCCAACGAGCCCTTCGAATTTGGGCCAGACCAGGTCACTGCCCAACGCGACTTAGTAAAAGCCCTACAAGACGCCAAGCCCCTAGTTCCAATCGACTATAGCTCTGCCGACCCAGTTATCTTGGCGGTGGATATCTCATACATTGCCGTTGGCTACTTCTTGTGCCAGTGCCTTAGCGACAATCGGAAACAGCGACGCTACAACCGCTTTGGGTCTATCACGCTAAACGACAGAGAGTCTCGCTACAGTCAGCCTAAGCTAGAGCTCTATGGACTCTTCAAAGCCTTCCAGTCGCTAAAGATGTATTTGATTGGCGTGCGGAACCTTATCGTTGAAGTCGACGCTAGGTACATCAAAGGCATGCTGCAGAATCCTGATATCCAGCCATCCGCTAGCATGAACCGGTGGGTAGTCGCTATTCTTATGTTTCACTTCGAATTGGTACACGTCAAGAGCTCTTTCCATGGACCAGATGGGCTCTCTAGGCGACCACGGCAGCCTGGCGACCCGGCAGTGGATCCACGGGCTGATAGCAATTTCGAGGACTGGATCGACCGCTTACATGGTTTCGTGCACCTCATACAACAGCCAATCCCCCTATTACAACGGCAACAGCCTACCAGCATATTTTTACATCCCATTATCCCTTACCACCCCGAGATCTTTAGCGCACCCCTCACATTCTACACGGCAAGCATTTTCAGTCAAAATCCACCTCCAGTAAAAGTCGTACAAGAACCCCATCCGCTAAGAGAAGACAGCAAAAACTTGCCCTACGATGCCGTTCCCCAATCCGCCAAGGCAAAGGCGGAAGACAGTCGCCTGTTAGTAGTTGAACAATGGATACAAGACCTTAAGCGACCTCCAGGCCTTACCGACGAGCAATACGCGAAATTTATCCGCTATGCTACCCGTTTCTTCTTTACCGACAACCAACTTTGGCGACGAAATCGAGATGGCACTCACAAGCTGATCATCAAGCCAGAAAGTCGCTTACAAGTCTTGCGCACCATGCATGACGAGCTAGGACATAGAGGTCTGTACGCTACCCGAGCTTCTCTGTTAGAACGATTCTGGTGGCCACACGCTAGTGCCGACATCGCCTGGTACATTAGGACTTGCCACCTTTGTCAAATTCAACAGACATGCCAAGTACTCATCCCGCCAACCGTTGCGACGCCAGCTCCCCTCTTCAGCAAAATCTACGTTGATACCATGCACATGCCCAAATCTGGTCGCTACAAGTATATCATTCAAGGTCATTGCTCACTAATCCATTGGCCTGAATTTCGAATGCTTCAAAGAGAAAATACCGAGGCGGTTGCCAAGTGGCTATTTGAGGACGTCATTTGCCGTTGGGGAGCGCTAAGAGAAATCGTCACGGATAACGGTGCGCCCATCATCAAAGCGCTAACATATCTCGCCAAGAAATACAACATTTACCACATTCGAGTATCTGGCTACAACAAACACACCAATGGCCTGGTAAAGAGACCACACTTTGACGTTCGGCAAGCGCTTTTCAAGGCAGTCGATGGCGACGAGTCTCGTTGGAGTGAGGCAACTTACTCAGTATTTTGGTCGGAAAGAGTTACTATTCGTAAGCGCATGGGTTGTTCTCTCTATTACGCGGCTACTGGCACCCATCCGTTACTCCCTGCCGACATTATAGAAGCGACCTACCTTCAGCCAGCCCCCAACAGTATCTTAGCGACTACCGATCTGATCGCCAGACAAGCTATTGGTCTCCAGCGAAGGAAAGAAGATTTAGAGCGACTTCACGAGGTAGTCTTTAGCGCCTGTCACCAAGCAGCCCTACGATTCGAAACCAAGCATAGCGTGACTATCAAAGATTACAACTTCCCGAGAGGAGCGCTAGTACTTATGCGCAACTCCAAAATCGAGACCTCTTACAACAAGAAAATGCACCTGTGCTACCTAGGACCCTTGGTAGTTATCTCTCGTAACCATGGAGGCGCTTACGTGCTCTGTGAATTAGATGGTTCAGTTCTGCATTGACCTGTTGCCGCTTTTTGCCTATTACCGTATCTCACCAGGGAACAAATCGACTTGCCGCTTGAAGCGCTAGATATCGACACTGCTAAGCTTAGGGAACTTGAAGAAACAGAATTATTAGATGATGATGACTTACCGACTCTAGTTGAAGAAGAAGAAAATGATTAGAAAAGAATATATTGATAAGCTCTCATTTTCTATTACTTACTTTACTTATCTTTCTTGCCGTTGCTTACCATACTATATCCAACAGACAATTCCTTACGTAGTTAAGTCGCAGCGCTAGCGTGTCGCCAACGCTTAGCGCCCTGCGCAACTCTCGCCAAGGGTTTTTCACTATGATGATTTACTGAGTGTTTCCCTTTTCCTCAAAATTTGTCTAAGTCCCTCACCTACTTCTCCTCTTGCTGGCACCTACTTTAACAAATGCTTACCGCTCGTCTTCCCGTTACCTTACTTAACTTACCCTGTGATGGTTCGCTAACTCAGACTAGACTCAATTCCTCCACGCAGTAGGGAACAGCAAAAATATATCAAAACGAGGCGCCAACAAAATATGTACAAAAAAACGGCCTATCTACGCTAAGGTCCGTTCACTCACTATCATCCTCCATCGGCAACGAGTCATCGGAGACCGGCAAAGAAGAGTTGTGTAGAGGTAGGAGGTTGCCAGGCAAGATGTTGTTGGCAGTCTGCCAATCCATGGCGGCTTGGCAATCCGCCTGGTAGTCTCGAAGAACGCTAAGGCTATGACCAAGATTGGAGTAGCGCAACCTTAGTGCCATTAGCTGACCCCGGACACGTTCCCGCTCCCGACCCATTGCTGCCTCCATCGTTGCTGCCCTCCTCAAGAACCTCTCCAGCATCTCCCACGGGTTAAGTGCCACCACCGGGTACACGAGGTCTTGTCCCAGCCAGTTGAAAGCGTCGCCTGTGACCGTTGGCTGCGGCTGGGGAGTCCACAATGGATTGACTCTGGCGACCACGGGGCGCCTAGGCTCCAGGCCGGCAACGTCCTCGGGGTCTGAAACCTCCCAAGGGGCAATGCTACTGTAGGGAGGCAGCCAGCGCCACTTGGGCTCCTCCCTGGCAACTCCTGCCGCTCCCTCCCCTTCTTCTGCCACTACCTCCCTTGCCGACGTCTCCTCCTCACCACCATCCCGTTGCATCGCCAAGGTTTCCTCTTCACCTTCGGCGTCTTCATCTCCTCCTCCTACCGCTTCTTCTGCCTTCTCCTTATCCCCCATCTCGACGTCGACGGGAGCGTCTTCCCGCTCCTCTTGAGGCACCTCCCGCTCTCCCACCTCCTGCTCCTCGCCAAGGGACCTAGCCGCCAACTGGATAGGTGACAAGAGGCCACTTGGGCCAGCCTCTCCGTCACGAGGTAGGAGGCGACTAGCCGCCAACGCCTTCTCCAGGTCCTCCATTTCGGTGTCCTTTGGCGCTGGCGAGGGGGAAGGTGACGACGATACAACACAGAGGTGCTTTGCTTTGCCCTTCCCCTTGCTTGGGGAAGGGGCTTGTCGTTTTTCTGGGACCGAAGTCCCTTGGCGCTCACCCGCACCTTGATTGCCGACAGATTCCGTCCCATCCCCTTGGCGTGTCGGCAACACCAAGGCAGCTCGTCCAATAGCTGCCATGCCACCGGCAGCGACCTTCTTCTTCTGCCCCTCCACAAACTCCCTAGCCCTCCTTACCAGCACAGCGCGGGAAAACATCTTCTCGACAAGGGCATCTGGCACGCCGCCACGCTCGCGACTCTTAGCCCCGTCAATGGTGCAAGCGTGTTTCAACGCGCCACAACAATAGCACGGCTGGGCCCCAGTCGGGAACCAGCAGCCTTCTGGGTCGTTGTCTGCCCAGCACTTGTCGCACTAGCGCTAAGCATTAGCAAGAAACAAAAAGAGACAGAAAAGTCACTTACCGCCCCCCGCACCTCCTTAAAGGCCTGCCGAGTCGCTAAGGAAACGGTCTTCTTCCCCTTCATTTCCTCCATTACGACCCCGGCCTCTTGTCCCTCGTCAAGGACGGCTTCCTCCCGACGCGGCAAAAGCAAACCTCTCAGTTCCTTGTCGTCGAAGGAACTTTGTGTTGGCGCCTACAGAAACTTAGTAATTCCAGTTCAAAAAGAAAGTACCACTCACCGCGTATTGAGGAGCCGCCTTGCGACTCTGCAGATGTCGTTAGCGACCATCGGCAATGGCAAGCGAAATTCAACACTTACCTTGCGTTTGGAAGCGCCTACCGGCTTCCTCGGCGAGCCCGACTTGCAAGCTGGCAGCACTGGGCTCAAAGTGCTGCCGGCGCGACCTACCTTGCCGGATCCCTCTGCTACCGCCTGCCTCTCAACGGCAGGCGCCTTCCCTGCAGCAACCCCCTCCATCTCCTCTGCCAACTCTCTGACCCGCTCTCGCTCCTCCAAAGCCCTGGTAATCTCCTGGGCATCTTGGGACACTTCTTCTTGCCGTGCCGCCAGCTCCTCAGCTACTTGCATGCGCGCTAGGGGCGCCAACACTTCCTGCTTACTATGAGGCAACAAATCAGACCAGAGCTAAGTTATGATGAGGTAGTTAGAAATACTCACTCTGCCGCAGGCGCGCTTACCGTCATCGGCAACGCCCTGGACAGAATATCCTCCAATTCGTCCTCGATAGTTGGGACGGGAGGAGGTGCCTGGCAACTCGATCAGCTAGCGACACGGCAAGGACTAAAAGCACTTACAAAACGTGAGAAGGGCGCTAACCACTCGGCGCCAAGATTGTCAACGTAACGAGCACGACACCACTCCCGCACTTCGATCTCACAATCCCACCCAACGCCAAGGATGCGTACCTCGTACCATCGCTCCAGAAGTTTCATCACTCCAACCACTAATTTTTGGGGCGCCTCGGCGCCAACGCCCTCGATATGACGGATAAAATTGTTGGCCTTGGTGATATAGGCGTAGGCAGCTTCCTGGGCAGCCTGAGAGGGCACTGGGGGCGGAGTTGGAATACGGAAGGACATATTTTGATTTTTGAGCGCCAGGTAAAGATGGGGAGAAGAGGTGAAGTCCAAACTTATGCGCCAGGACTATAAACAAAATCTCAAGAACGCACAAACCACCTGTCACAAAAGCAGTAACGGTAACCATATTTGGTGACTGAGGACAGTCAATTTTTCAGTTGGGGGGAGATGATAGGACCCCATACAGGATCAGCGCATCAATGGCAGGCGACGGCAACGCGGCATCAACTCAAAATACCTTAGTGCGCGCTAATTATCCAATTTTGGCGATATTTGACGGCCGCGCATGGCAAGAAGCAGATCCAATCAGTGATAGCGCTGACGGCAGCAAGAATGACAACTGACAGATGGCATCAGTCACTGACGACAGCGCTTAGGGAGAAGCCTGATGATCTATCAAAAACTGACGGACAGCTTGGCGTTTGACCTTGGCGTTTGACACCGCTTAGCGTCTCAATTTGACGCCTGACATCGCTTAGGTACTCTGATGGACAGAAGGGTGATGGAGTGATGGTTTAGCTTCACGATCTGTCGCCTGGCGTCGCTAAGGCTCTTGAATGGACGGTAGGGATCTGAAACCGTTGGAGCTACCCCTTTGAAATTTTCTAGTTTACCGCACTCTGGCGTCATTAGCCACTGGCGATGGCGAACTCATTGTAGTATAAAAGTACTTACCGACTTGTACATAGACATCAAAAGAGACCAATAGACCAGAGTTCACTACTCCCCTTTCTTCAGTCTCCCTTACGCTCAAGAGCTCATTTATGCTACGGTCGGCGACGTCAAACTCATCGGCAGTTGCAGACGTTCGCCAATACTCGACATACTCGCGCCTTGCAACTACGGCAGGCATTATCGACGCTTAGACTTCGCTAAGCTTATCGTGCTCTTGCCGCTTACCTTTGCCGTGTTCACTTACTGCTTCTTCCCTAGGCGCTTTACCTTAGCGCTTGACACTTGCCGACCCCGTTACCGACTTTTACCCATTTTCACAGGCGCGTTCTCTGGGACCTGCCCGGGACTCCTCACATCACTTATAGCGTGCCCAACGCAAACTCTTGGTACGGTAACACTATAGTTACATTTGTTACTGACCAAACTTTGGGCGTCATCAACGACCAGTGAGCAGCAGCCTCAGAACCCACAGGGTTCTGGAGGAGGGGGGGATCGCCCCCAGCAAAACGTTCAGCAGCCTGTAACGACGCCAACTGTGGCGTCGTATCCAGTGGTGTCCCAGTTTGGGCAGAACCCAGCCCAATTTGGACAACCTCCACAGTTTTATCCGCCGTTTTTCCAGATGCCATACTTCCTAGGACCAGCTAGTCCTGGACAGCAGATGGGAGGACAGGTTATGTGGGGTATGCCAATGCCGATGCAGCAGACGCAGACCCAGAGTGCAAGTACACTCCTTTCAGATGAGAAAGCACTAACTGCACCACAGGTAGCACCCATGGACGTGGACGACGACGCGGGGCGTCAACAGCCAGGAAAGAGCGAGGTGGTGCAACCTCAACGACAACGAGAGAGGACGCCGCCTCCATGAGAGACATATAGAAGAGACCGGAGGTGATCGCCTCCGAGGAGTACCGGGGCACGAGTAGGCAGGCCTCGGGATGTAGTAGGGTGCAGACGGGATGAACTGTCAGTAAGGATGCAGAATCGAGGTCAACCCTGACCTCGAACATCGCCCCGACGAGCATCTCCGTCACCTCGTCGTGCACCATCTCCGCAGCGCTTATCGTACATGGAGAAAGGAAAAGGAAAGGAGATTGGGACGCCATCGGAGGTGTTGAACCCTCAGGCAGAGGCAGTCTGGAGACGCCTCATATCTGCTGGCCAGCGAGTGCCACCGGAGTCCGCGTTTTTAGTGGATCCGGTGGCTCAGGTGGTGATTACAGGTCTGCTTGGTGAGATCATTATGCTGCAGCAGCATAACGACAATACAATTAAAACTTTCACGAATGCTATGAAGAAGCGTCCGTCGTCATCGGAGGAGCAACCTGAGGCAAAACGCCTCAGAGCGCGTGATGCAGGACCAGAAGTTGGGGTGCGGGAATCTGGAGAACTCACTCCGAGTCCAGCCGAGCTACATGACGAGCTCATGGAGGTTGACAATAGTTTACGAGGACTGTCCTCGTCAACACATGCGCCTTCCCAGCAGTCAGGGGCGAAGCGGCAGGATGAGGTGGTCCTGTCAGAAGTGGAGTTTGGAGCAGATGTCCCACGAGGAGCAGACAAAGTAGTGATGCGGTTTGGAGCAGTGGTGCAGTTTGAGGCACCACTGAGGGCGTATGCGTCCGCGGTCCCCATAAAGGACACGAGGATGGATGCCGAGGTCGAAGGGCGACTCCTAACGTTGGCTGTGCTCAGTCTGAATGAACTGAGCGACAGGAGTGATTATGGGGAGTCATCAGACAAGACCCCCTCGGAAGGAGAAACCCCCGCTAAACGCCGAGTGCGTTTAGACAAGAAACACAAGAAAGAGGCTCGGAGGAAGCACGAGGCCGCCCGGCAGGCAAAGGTCGATAAAGACCGGGAGGAGCAGGCCACAGGCCATATTCCTGATGGCCTTGGTGTGTTTGTCAGCAGGATGTCGGTGGAGCGGTCCAATTGGTTCTACGGCAGGGCACTCGACCGTCATTTTTACTACTCCTGGCTCACCAATACAGTTTTTGTGAGCGATGAAGCCTTGGCCGTGAAGACGCATGAGGAAAAGAAGAGAGAGAGGTATTACCATACCTCAAAGGAGTTGAACCGTGTGGCACCGAGGGGATTCCCAATGAATCCCCAGCAGTTGTGAAAGCTTTATAAGCTTTTGCAGAACAAGTTCACGTCAGTGTCTCTACGCACTGAGGCCTATTATCTGTTGCGCGAGTTTCAGCGCATCAGTATTAACTATTATACGTCAGTGAGGGATAGGACGATGACTCTGGTGTGTTCACCAGAGTACGAGCATATTTCGCCCCCTCTGGATCTATCATCCCATCACATGAACATCGCGGTCATGCTGACCCCAGATGGGTACCTGCGATGGAAGGACCGAGCCGGAAGACCATTTTTTACGCTTTCCGGGTTTGATTCCGAAGGTGTATGTTTCACCTTCGATCTGGACAAGCTGGCGCAGAACGTACTTTACTTCTGTCGGCCAGGAATGATGAATTCGGTGTATGGCATTGCAGTGGATCAAGCATATCGCATTCACTGGCGTACTCTCCTGGGCCACGCCTTGACGTGTGGATTGTCCCCTTCGGAAAGAGCTCGCAGACGGTTTGCAAGGCTGTTGGCCTTGATTCTGGCATGTCCCAGGTTGTATCGTGAGGCGGTCGCTGATTACGACGCTGCCAACCCTAGTACCCCCTTCGAACCCATGAGCTGGACTGACGTCCAGTTCCGACCCCCATACTTTGATGCGGCTAATGCCGTCAACATCACCGATGCTGACGTGCTACATGCTATGATAGCCAACCGCGTATCTCTCGAGTGGGTAGACCACGCCTATACCTTCAGCGTGGTCTACCTCGAAAACCAATTCCTTGTGGCCACAGCCTCCATTGACCAGTTCCGCGAGGTCGATGATGAACGTCATCGTCGACTGGACCTCTATGGAGAGCCCCTAGCCATCACGCAGTGGGATGATTGGCGACTGCCCATGGACGATGATATGATTTGTCTCCACGCACTACTCGCCCACGAATCCGATCAAGGTCATGAGTACCTTGAAAGTGGACTATATTATCTGGTGGGGATGAACCCCAACCGTTGAGACTTATGGCAATGCCGCTCTCGACACGGGCCATATCCCCCCTCTCCGTCTCACCCTTCAACGTCAGTTCAGGCTTCTACAGCCTCAACATCGTCGGGCCCCGTCGCCTCATCATCCTTGGTTAACACCGACAATGAGATGAGGATTGATACAGTCCGCGAGTTGTCGCGTCTGCTGTCTGCGTAACCCTCGTAGGCGGCTCATCTCTTTTTCAATTCATACTGTCAGTTAACGTCGGCGTTGTATTTTTTGACAGATGACCTGGACATTCTCGAGCCGTGGAGGACCAGAGTGCCTCCACATTGACCTACTTAGTGACACGGACAAATTGTCTCTCTTTACATCGAGACTGATTACCAGTCTCAAAGGGGGGCATGTAACATATTATATTTTAGTTAATTAATTAATATACACTTATATTAATTAGTTACTACTACTTTACATACATGCTGGCTGCCTTATATAAGGCAGCCAATTTTACTGTCATACTTTGTAGTACTAGAATCGATTATCAATCTGGTTCTGTTAGTGTGACTGTAAGGCTAACCATACTTGACTTTGTTTCACTACTCATACAGGAAAGAATGGAGATTTGCTAGAGAATTGGCTTGACAGGTGAGAATAGAGTACATTCTGATTCCTATTCTATAAGTGACATTGAACTAACAAGAAGAAAACAACAAAGCAGACAGAAGAAAGCATGTGGAACAAGCAAGCATTGAGGTGGGCAGGAGAAAGGCAATGTGGGTAGCCCTTTTGAAATGCTTACAGTTGGTCAGTATTTGAAGGGGCAATCTCTGGAGGTCATTGTACAACCACACAACTGATTAAGGGATATCCAAAGACATATTAGGCAGGAACTATAACTACCAAGGAGTACATGTTAGAAAAATCCAGGGTTAGAGGTTGGAGAGGAGGGGACCTTTATTTTTGAGGAATCTTACACAACTAGGTCAATATTATGTGGATCTTTCTTGATAAAGATACTTATACTTTCTGCCACCATTTGTAGATGCAAAATGGAATATTTTATTGTAAAACTTGGTTCAATTGAATGAAACTCATTTCAATAACTGATCAATTTCACTAAGTGCTGGGGCTTAGTTTACATGGATGCACACATAATTTTTATTGATTTATTAAGAATGTAATTGAATCACACTTAAAATTGGTGTCAAATAGTATTAATACTAATGATGACACCCAAAGTTTGGTCAGTAACAAATGTAGGAATAGTGTTACCAAGCCAAAAGCTTGTGTTGGGCATGCTTAAGGTGTTGAGGAGAGTCCCAGGCAGGTCCCAGAGAACGTGCCTATGAAATAAGGTAAAAAGTCAGGAAGGGGTCAGCAAGTGTCAAGTGCTAAGGTAAAAAGCGCCTGTGGAAACAGTGGTAAGTGGACACGGCAATATAAGTGGCAAGAACATAGGAAGCTTAGCAAAGTCTAAGTGACATTAATGCCTGCCATAGACGCAAGGTATGAGTATGTTGTTAGCTAGCGATAGTCTGCAACTGCCAATTACTTCGACGTTGCTGACCATAAATGAGATTTAGACCATAAGGAAGACTAGAGTGAGTGGGGCAGGAAACTCTGTTTTGATGATTATGCACAAGTCGATAAGTACTTTTTATACTACAAGGAGTTCACCATCGCCAAGTAACTAATAACACCAAAGTGCAGTGAACTTGGAAAATTTATAGGGTGGCTCCAATGATTTCAGATCCCTACTGTCCATTCAAGACGCTTAGCAACACCAGGTGGCAGATTGTGACGCTAGACCATCAATTCATCAATCTTTGGTCTGTCCAAAGTACTAAGCGACATCAGGTGCCAGATTGAGGCACTAAGCAATGTCAGACACCAAGGTCAAACACCAAGCTGTCTATCAGTTTTGATAGATCATCAGTCTTCTCACTAAGCACTATCATCAGTGACTGATGCCATCTGTCAGTTGTCATTCTGTCTGCTGTCAGCGCTATTATTGATCGGATCTGCTTCTTGCTATGTGCAGCCATCAAATATTGCCAAAATTAGTTAATTAGCATGTGCTAAGATATTCCGAGCTGGTGCTGTGTTGCCGTAGCCTGCCATTGATGCACTGATCCTGTATAGGGTCCTATCATCTCCTCTCAACTGAAAAATTAACTGTCCTCAGTCACCAAATATAGTTACTGTTACTGCTTTTGTGACAAGTGGCCTGTGCATTCTTCAGATTTTGTTTATAGTCCTGGCGCATGAGTTTGAACTTTGTTTCTTCTCCCCATTTTTACCTGGCGCTCCATTAAATAATATGTCCTTCTGTATTCCAACTCCACCCTCAGTACCATCCCACAAGGCCCAAGATGTGGCCCACGCTTATATTATCAAGGCAAACAACTTTTTTAAAATGGATCGATGGCATTGGCATGGAAGTGCCTGTAAATTTAGTAGTTGCAGTCATGAAGTTGTATGAGCGGTGGCTGGAGGTGCACGTTCTTGGCGTGGGCTGGGATCGTGAGATTGAGGTTCAGGAGTGGTGCCAGTCACAATACTTAGATCACCATGGTGCTGAGTGGTTAGTGCCTTTTTTTTTGTTTTGTGAGTGCTTCTAGCTCTTGCCATGTTGCTAGCTGATCAGGTTGCCAGGTGCCTCCTCCTGTTCCAACCATCAAGGACAAGCTGAAGGATATTCTGTCCAGGGCCTTGCCAATGACAGTAAGTATGCCTGCGGCAGAGTGAGTATTCTTAACCCATTCTTTTGACTTAGCTTTGGTCTGATTTATTGCCCTATAGCAAACAGGAGGTGTTGGCACCTTTGACATGTATGCAAGTGGACGAGGAGATTGTGGCAAGGCAAGAGGAGGTTTCTTGTGACTCTCATGAGATTACCAGGATGCTTGAGGAGCGGGAGAGGACAGCAGCGTTGGCAGCGGAGATGGAGGAGCCTGCTGAGGGAAAGGTGCCTGCTGCTAAGAGGCAGAAATTCATAGCAGAGGGATCTGGCAAGGTAGGTCATGCCAGCAGCACTTTGAGTCCAGTGTTGCCAGCTAGCAAGTCGGGCTTGCCAAGGAAGCTGGCAGGTGCTTCCAAACACAAGATATGTGCTGATTTTGCTTGCCATTGCCGATGCTTGCTAACAATACTTGCAGAGTTGCAAGGTGGCTCCTCAATACATAGTAAGCCATTCTTTTTTTCTGAACTTTTCAATTTACTGTGATTTGTTTAGGCATCTACACAGTCCCATTTTGATGATAAGGAGCTCAAGGGTCTGCTCTTGCCGTGTCATGAGGAAGCTGTTTTGGATGAGGGTCAGGAAGCCGGTGTCATGATAGAGGAGATGAAGGAAAAAAAGACCATTTTCCTGGTGATCTGGCAAGCTTTTAAGGAGGCATGAGGAGTAGTAGATAACTTGTTGATTTTCTTCATTCTTGCTGTTGACTTCTGAGGGTAGTGCAACAAATGCTGGGTGGATAATGACCCAGAAAGTTGTTGGTTCCCAACTAGTACCCAGCCTTGATACTGCTGTGGGGCTCTCAAACATGTTTGTACTATTGATGGGGCCAAGAGTCAGGAATTTGGTGGTGCACCAAACACCTTGGTCAAAAAAACCTTTACTCACACTATATTGGTAAGGAGGGCCAGGGAGTTTGTGGAGGGGCAGAAGAAGAAGGTTGCTGCCGGTAGTATGGCAGTTATTGGACGTGCTTCCTTGGCATTGCTGACATGCCAAGGAGATGGATTGGAAACTGTCAGCAATTGAGGCACTGGTGAGCACCAAGAGACTTTGGTCTCAGAAAAACAACAAGCCCCTTCTCCAAGCAAAGGGAAGGGCAAGGCCAAGCGACCTCATGTGGTATTGTTGCCCTCCCTCTTGCCAGTTCCTGAGGACACCGAGATGGCAGACCTGGAGAAAGCTTTAGCAGCAAGTCACTTGCTACCTCCAGAGACCAAGGCAGGTACAAGTGGCCTTTTGTTGCCAATCCAACTGGTGGCAAGGTCTCTTGGCAAGAAGCAGGAGTTGGGAGAGCGGGAACCCATTGGTGACTTAGCACCCCAGAAGGAGTAGGAAAAGGCCCCCAAGGATATCGAGATGGAGGATGAGTCCAGATGGCAGGAGGAGGGCAAGGAGGAGGTAGCAGCAACAGGAGGGGATGAGGATGCAGAGGGTGAAGAAGATGAGACTCTGGTGACCCAATGGGAAGGTGATGAGGATGAGGCACTGGCAAGGGAGGTGGTAGCAGGAGAAGAGGAGAGAGTGGCAGGAGTTGCCAAGAAGGAGCCTGAGTGGCAATGGCTTCCTCCCTATAGTAACACTGCCTCTTGTAAGGTGTCTGATCCAGAGGACGTGGCTGGGTTAGAACCTAGGTGACCTGTTATTGCCAGGATCAACCCTGCCTAGACTCCTCAGCCATAGCCTACTGTCACTGGCAATGCCTTCAATTGGCTGGGACAAGACCTCGTATACTTAGTGGTGGCATTTAATCTACGGGAGATGCTGGAGAGATTTTTAAGAAGGGTGGCAACAATGGAGGAGGTGATGGGACAAGAGCAGGAACATATCCAGGGTCAGCTGATGGCACTTAGACTGCGCTACTCCAACCTGAGTCACAGCCTTCACGTTTTTCATGACTATCAAGATGATTGCCAGGCCACCATGGATTGGCAAACTGCCAACAACATCTTGCTAGGCAACCTTCTTCCTCTTCATGAGTCCTCTCTGCCAGTCTCTGATGATTTCTTGCCAATGGATGATGATAGCAAGTAAACAGATCTTAGCATAGATAGGCTGTTTATGTATAGCTTTTTGTTAGTGTCTGGATATATTTTTGATTCTGGGTCTATAAAAGTAAGTCTTTTAAGTAAACAGGATCTTAGCAAAATTTTGCAAAGAGAAACGCTCAGTAAGTCATCATAGCAAAAAAGCCTTGGCAAGAGTTGTGCAGTGTGCTAAGCATTGGCAACATGCTAGTGCTGTGGCTTGATTATGTAAGAAAATGTCTGTTGGATATATTACAGTAAGTATCAGCAAGAAAGATAAGTAAGATAAGTAATAGAAAAAGCGAGCTTATCAAGATAATCTTTTCTAATCATTTTCTTCTTCTTCAATTAGAGTCGGCAAATTGTCATCATCCAATAAGTCAGTTTCTTTAAGTTCTCCAAGTTTAGCTGTGTCGATATCTAGCACTTCAAGCAGCAAGTCAATTTGTTCTCTGGCAAGATACAGCAACAGATGAAAGGCAGCAATGGGTTGAAGTAATACCAAATCATCTAATTTACAGAGCATGTAAGTGCCTCCTCAGTTATAGGAGATAACTACCAAAGGTCCCAGATAGTGTGGGCACATTTTCTTGTTGTAGGAAGTTTTGATTTTGGAGTTGCGCATAAGCACTAGCACTCCTCTCAGAAAGTTGTAATCTTTGATAGTGGCACTATGTTCAGTTTTGAACCACAGGGCTGCTTGGCAACAGATGCTAAAGACTACCTTGTGGAGGTGCTCTAAATCTTCTTTTCTTTGTTGGAGGTCAATGGCTCATCTGGCAATTAAATTGGTAGTTGCTAAGATGCTGTTGGGTGCTGGCTGAAGGTAGGTTGCTTCTATAATATCAGCAGGAAGTAAAGAATGGGTGCCAGTAGCTGCATAGTAGGAAGAACAACCCATGCACTTACAAATAGTAACTCTTTCCAACCAAAATACTGAATATGTTGCTTTGCTCCAACAGGATTCATCGCCATTGACTGCTTTGAAGAGTGCTTGCTGAACATCAAAATATGGTCTCTCTACCAGGCCATTGGTGCACTTGTTGTAGCCAGATACTCAAATATGATGGATATTGTACTTCTTGGCAAGATCTGTTAGTGCTTTGATAATTGGCACACCATTGTCCATGACAATCTCTTTTAGCGCTTCCCAACAGCAAATGACATCCTCAAATAGCCACTTGGCAACCGTCTCTGTGTTTGCTCTTTGAAGCATTTAAAATTCAGACCAGTGGATTAGTGAGCAGCAATCTTGAATAATGTACTTGTAGTGACCAGATTTGGGCATGTGCATGATATCAATGTAAATTTTGCTGAAGAGGAGAGCTGGCATTGCGATGGGTTGGCAGGATAAGTACTTGGCATGTTTGTTGAATTTGACAGAGATAGCAAGTCCTGATGTATCAAGTGATGTTGGCACTAGCATGTGGCCACCAAAATCATTCTAAGAAAGAGGCTCAGGTAGCATACAGACCTTTATGTCCTAGCTTATCATGCATGGCATACAGGACACATAAGCGACTTTTTGGCTTGATGACTAGTTTGTAAGCACCATCTTGATTTTGTCACCAAAGGTAGTTATTAGTAAAGAAGAAGTGTGTAGCATATCAGATAAATATAGCATATTGTTTGTTGATAAGGCCTGCTGGTCACTTGAGGTTTTGTATTCACTGTTCAACTGTTAATAGGTGACTATCTTCCATCCTTGGCCTTAGCAGATTGTGGTATGGCATCATATGTCAAGTTTCTGCTGTCTTCTCTTAGCGGGTGAAATTCTTGTACAATCTTTACTGGAGGCGAATCTTGACTAAGAATACTTGCCATGTAGAATATGAGGGGTATGCTAAAGATCTCAGGTTGGTAAGGACTAAGAGATGTAAAAGGATGCTAGTAGGTTGTTGCCAATATAGCAAGGAAATTGGTTGCTGTATAAGGTGCACAAAACTATGTAATTGGTTGATCTAGTTCTCGAAATTGCTATCAGCCTATGGATCCACTGCCAGGTTGCCAGGCTGCCATGATTGCCTAGAGAGTCCATTTGGTCTGTAAAAAGAGCTCTTGACGTGTACTAATTCAAAGTGAAAAATGAGGATAGTGACTACCCAATGATTCATACTAGCGAATAGCTGGATGTTGGGATTTTGCAGCATGCCTTTGATATACCTAGCATCAACTTCTACAATAAGGTTCCGCATGCCAATCAAATATATCTTTAGCAACCAGAAAGCTTTGAAGAGTCTATAAAGCTCCAGTTTAGGCTGACTGTAGCAAGATTCTCAGTCATTTAGCGTGATAAACCCAAAGCAGTTGTAGCATTGCTGTTTCTAATTATTGCTAAGGCACTGACACAAGAAGTAGCCAATGGCAATGTACAAAGTATTTACCACCAAGATAACAGGGTCAGCAGAGGTATAGTTGATAGGAACCAGGGGCTTGGCATTTTATAGGGCTTTTACTAAGTCTTATTGTGCAGTGACTTGGTCTGGCCCAAATTCAAAGGGCTTGTTGGCACAGGTGAGTCGGTTAAGGACATGGGCATGATGAGCAAAGTTTTTGATGAATATCCTGAGAACACCAATGGTATCAAGGAAGGCACAGACTTCAGATAAGTCTCAGCAAGAACCCCATTGCTTCAAAAGTGCTAGGCGAGACTCATTGAGAATGTGTCCATTGGGAGTGCAGATGTAATCAAGTATTTTGAATCTTGGCATGCAGAGTAGGAGCTTATGGCTACTAAAGGTTCCACTACTATACTTCATATGTTGGAGGACTTGGTTAAGCAGCTGGAAGAATCTCCACAGTGCTAAGCAAATATTGAAGTTGTTAGAATGGGTAGCTGGTAAGCCATCTATGAGTCGCCAGTCTTTGGGGCTTTTGATGCCAATGTCATCAATCAAGCTAAGGACATTGTGTGGTATCTCAGATTGAAGAATAAAAGTGATGTTGTCATGGAATATAGGGACTGAGTTTGTCTAGCCTATTGGTAAAGTAACTAGGCACAATGTGCCAAATAGAGTTTGGAAAGTAGTGAGGTCATAGAAAGAAGGGTGTATCAGGTGCTCATTATAGCCAATGTAGAGATCAGGGGTAGCACCACAAATGTGCCTGGCAAAGGACTTGGCAATGTGGTCAGGAAAAGGTGGTACGTCAGAGTGTCGTATGGTAACTCTATTTAGCGGTTCAAGGCTGTAAACTATGCATAGGTTACTATTCTTTTTGAGGACACAAAACCATTGGGAGTGGTAAGAACTGTTGGAGGGCTTGTAAATGCCAGCTTTAATCTTGGTCCTAATAATTTGGCAGACCTCAGCTTTGATTTTAGGCGATAATGGTCTATTGTGTTCTGTCCATGGCACATGAGGAATGGTCAGAATTACAATAGGCAAGAAGAAATCTGTATGGAGACTGCCACATTCTGCAAGCAAAGGCTTTGTTTTGCTTAGCGATGAGATCAGTAAGAACGTCCAACTCATCTTTGTTCAAGAACTCTATATCATGCTTCTTGGTGAACTGTTGCTGGCACTTGGTGGTAAAACGTCTGGTGGGCTGAAAGGGTGGTGGATTCAGTAATAAGGTTGGCATGTCAGCAAGTAGGTCGTCAATAATCTGGTGCTCAATTCAAAAGGTCTTGGAAGAGTGCATGGCAACAGATTTTGTTTTGAGAGCAACTGGCTTATATTTCTTTTTGATTTAGACTCCTTTTCTTTTAGTAGTGTTAGCCTGGTTATATATAGAGGTGGAAAGGAAAAATATAGCCTGAGAAGTGGCAGGTCTGAGAATGGCAGGAGATGAGGCTTTAGGAAGGGTAGTTAGATAAGTATTGGTAGATGCAATATTCTGGAATGATTTGGAAGCAGTAAGATATAAGTATGCAAGAGAAGAGTCGGTAATGTTTTGGTTTTTCTGGTAAGGCTCAGCATCAGTAGCGGATAAGGTAAATAAAACTTCTTTATCAAGAAAAGCAGTAGACATAGCATTTACAAGACCAGAATGATGGTCATATTCAAGCGTTAGTGCCATATCTCCATGATCATTGCCAATCACCTCCTCAATGGTTTGTAAAAACATCTGTGAGGTTGTTCATTGGCATGTTGGTCGGTAAACTCTTGGGGCTTAGCATAGGCACCTTTTTGTTGTTCCTTAGGGAATGTTGACACCATTCATTGGATTCTGAAATTTGGGTTGCTAATTGTTAGGGTCATCTTGTCATCAGTAACAGTCTTGATGACTGATTGTGCCAAGACGTTGAAGGGTCTGCCAAAAAGTAAATCATATGCCAGAGATTGTAAAATGTGTATCTGGAAGTAGAAAGTGATGTTGCCAAGAGTACAAGAAACATTCTTGGTGAGGTCTAAGGATCTGTCTACCATACCATTAGTGCTCTGCATGTTTAGTATAATGGTAGGATCATATATGAGATCCAGATTATTAGTGACTTCAGCTGTCATAGAAATGATTTGAGAACCACTATTCACAATAGCCTCTACCTTGTGCTTGTTGTCTGCAGTTAGCATGACTGAGTGAATAGCATGTGATTCTTGAGCAATGGTAAGGATTGCCAGGTCTTCTCCAAGTTCTACCGATCTAAGATAGGTCTCTACTAGGTCTACAGAGGTGGCATTAGCAATGGTATTGGCAGGAGAGTCAACAGTAACAGAAAAACTGGAAAGCACATTGTCGAGTTCATCAACCTTGGCAACCGCTGTTGCCAAGGGTTGTTAAGGAGTGACTGCCATCTTGACTTGGTTGTGGACATCTGGGACAATACTATAAAGCTTTTCCACTGATAAAGTAACTGCAGTTTTCATGATACGACTGAAAACGTAGTTAGATTTTTTTATGTTGAATATTGGTGCAGTAGGTCAGTAGCCACCTTCAGAATGCTTCTTGGAAGCAGCAGAACTTTGTTGTGTGGGTGCATGATAACAGTTGGGGATCCCTGAGTAGGGGTGGAGCAGTGGCAACAGTGGTTCAGGAGCAGCAGAAGATGAGGATGGTTCTGAGGTTGTAGCTAGAGGTGCAGCAAGGGCAGGAGTCGGTAACTTGCTAGCGAGAAGCATTGGCTTATATCTTTTGAGAAGTTGTTTAGGCTGCTTAACTTCAACCCCATCAAAAACCTGATTCTTAAGCAAATCCAATTCCTTTTATAGCTTAGCAATACGTTCTTTCCATGAAAAGGTAGGGCAGTCACCAACGCTGTCGAACTGTAAAACTTTGTGAATCATTTGCTGTTGAGTTGCCTGCTTAGGGTTGGAGTTGGCATTGCCGGAAAGTATGCCTGTAATTATTTGCCCTGAATTGCGCCTATGCTATTCATCAACTTGTTTCTGAAAAGACTTCTTGTCTGGGTAGTTGGGAATAGTGGCACCAGTGGTTAGAACTATCTTGCTGTCAATAGCCCTATGAATTCTTCCTTGCCAAATATAGTTTTCTAAAGTAGCACAGCGTCCTTGAGTCATTGTGTGGCCAATTTCTCCACAAAAGTGGCAAGGGCTAGGCATAAAATTGATAGTGATCATAGTTTTAATACAGGTCATGGCAGAAGCGATGGCAGTGATAACAGCAGCATTGAAATCCTCTTTTTTAACAAAGTTGGCAACAGGAGGTGGAATAGGAATAATACCATTGGTTTGTTCAGGGGATGGGCTCGTCCTAGCATGTTGCATACTAATACCAGTGTCTGTTCCCTTGAGAATCCATTTGCCTGCATCAAAGACATTGACAATGTTATATGGCTCTTCTGGGTGGTGGATTAGCTGGACAATTTCTAAACAACAAGCGATATGAGTCCAAAGTGAAGTCAGGATGCCCTGTTGAAATAGGCAACATTCCTTGTTAATATAAAGCTTGCTGTTTTGCAAAAGCCATCTAGCGATCTTCTGGAACTCACAGTAATACGTAGAAAACATGCCAAGAGAATATATGCCATTGTTGAATGATTTCTGTACTAGTTTTTGCAACTTGTTTACTGTGTATCAGGTAGCCTCCTCAGCGCCAGAATATAACTGGATTACAGCCATCTTCCAGCCTTTATACGAGGTGCCTTGGGCTGGAGCCAGTGGTGTGCCAGGAACAAATACAGCAAACTTGGCAAGGCCTGTCCATGTCTTTGCCATGTTGTATGATACATATTTTGCCACATATTTCTTCATCTGCATATGGTCAGTAACTCCACAATCCCTAAATAGATACTCTAATTCTTTAAAATACTGGGAGAGCTCCTGTAGCTTGGACTCATCTCATTTTGGTGCCAAGAAGTGATTGCATGGCGGCATGCATTGGACTGGTTGTTCCATAGCAACTTTGGTGCCAAGTTTGGTTAGTAAAGGTGGGGAAGGCATTCTAAGTATTGACAACTGTTGGCAGGAATCAAAGAGCTGAGAGAGAGGAGTTAATGGCATTGGTGGAGTAAACAATTGGATGGCAGCAAGCAGGGATGCTAAGAGATCATCAACACTAAGATTGTATTCTAAGGAGCACGGGAAAATATCAGAAATGTCATTTACAGTAAGCTCGTCTTTGGTGTTCTGTAGTTCCTGCTCTAGAGTGTGGCATAGTAAGGCACCTGGAAGTTGAGAAATAAATGGAGACAGGGGAGTCCTGAGCAGGTTCCAGAGAACGTGCCTATGAAATAAGGTAAAAAGTCGGGAAGAGGTTGGCAAGTGTCAAATGCTAAGGTAAAAAGCACTTGTAGAAACAGTGGTAAGTGGACACGGCAATATAAGTGGCAAAAACATGGGAAGCTTAGTGAAGTCTAAGCGACATTAATGCCTGCCATAGATGCAAGGTATGAGTATATTGTTAGCTAGTGATAGTCTGCAACTGCCGATTACTTCGACATTGCCGACCATAAATGAGATTTAGACCATAAGGAAGACTAGAGTGAGTGGGGCAGGAAACTCTGTTTTGATGATTATGCACAAGTCGGTAAGTACTTTTTATACTACAAGGAGTTCACCATCATCAAGTAACTAATAACACCAAAATGCAGTGAACTTGGAAAATTTATAGGGTGGCTCCAACGGTTTCAGATCCCTACTGTCTATTCAAGATGCTTACTTAGCAACACCAGATGGCAGATTGCAATGCTAGACTATCAATTCATCAATCTTTGGTCTGTCCAAAGTACTAAGCAACATCAGGTGCCAGATTGAGGCGCTAAGCAATGTCAGATGCCAAGGTCAAACATCAAGCTGTCCATCAGTTTTGATAGATCATCAGTCTTCTCACTAAGCACTGTCATCAGTGACTGATGCCATCTGTCAGTTGTCATTCTGTCTGCCATCGGTGCTATCATTGATCAGATCTGCTTTTTGTCATGTGCAGCTGTCAAATATCGCCAAAATTGGTTAATTAGCACATGCTAAGGTATTCTGAGCTGGTGCTATGTTGCCGTAGCCTGCCATTGATGCACTGATCCTGTATAGGGTTCTATTACTAATAACCCAAAAACAATAAATATTACTGCTTGTAAGCCTAAGATATCCACTTTCTGGAGACTCTGAGCTATGGCTTGTCTGACTCTTTCAAATTTCTACTCTTTTTATATTTTTTCTTCTCCTTCATGTATGAATCACTACTCTGATGCATGATCCTACCTTCATGCATTGTGTCGCTGAGTCTGAGCACTAGTTACTAACCACCTGATGCTTGGCAAGTGCAGTCTTTTCTATTCTTTGGCTATGCCCTGTTTTGTTGCCTTTGTAAATTTCTTCCTCTTTTTCAATTTTCCTCTTCTTTGTTCTAGAGTTTATTCCATTGTTTCTGCTGTTTTTCTGAATATTTGTGGTGTAACAAGGTATGAATGTCAAGTTTTAGCACAAAGTTTAGCAGCAAGATGGAAAAGTAACAATATTTGATATAGTGATAGCAGATTTGATGATCTTAGTAATAATGCCAAAAAGTTGCTAAGTGTTTTCAGATGCAATAGCTACCTAGCACAAAATGCTTAATGCTTTTATAATGCTGCAAGGGAGTTTAGGCAGAATTTTAGTCACTTGCAGCATTGCATAATAGATTTATAGCACTAAACTTGGTGATTCTGACAATATCTGTCAAATTGTAAGTGTCTATAAAATAACAAAGATAGATGCACAATAAAGTTTATAACAATTATATGCCTCTAAGTGGTATTAACTAGGATGTAGATAAAGATGCTGGATGAAGCTAGCCAAAGACAAGATAAGCACAGACTGCTATTAACAGTTAATAGATGGTAAAAGTGCTGAAGCTATAAGTGCCAGTACTGCCTCACAATGTAAATATTGTTCACTCACATGACACTAAACTATTTTACTCCATAGTTATCTCATATTCTTTATCTACTGAATATGAGACACTAAATGCCAGACTCAAGTCTAAAATTTGTCAGGCCAAAAATTTAATTCCTTGCACATGATTAGCTACAACAGATTATAGGCTCTGGCCATCAGACTTACACAGAAGATCAAACCACCTGCTCTATCCCTAGATGTAAAGTACTTACTTGCTATAAAAGTATACTGACAATATCATAATAAATACTTACCTGGCAGAAGGAGATCCAAAGAAAACAAGTCTGGAGATTTTCTATGCTAGGATTGATGCTTCTGGGGCCTCTGAAGCATGGAAACCAACTGTACAAGACAACAGAACCTTAAAAACTCAAAAATTGCCTAAACAAACAAGTGCACAAACAAGATAGAAAAACTCTGAACTTTGGAGGTCAGAAAGGCAAACTCCAGCTTATGTAAGTAGTCTGTATGTGGTATGGGAGGGCCCACACTTGTCTGGATGATAGCTAAAGAACTAAAGCACTTCAAGGGCTGAGAATAGCACTAATCAATAGTGTTGAAAAAATAGAAGCAGTAAAGTAAAAAAAAATGACAGCAGAAATAAGGAAATGAATAAAGGAAGAATAAAGAAATAAAAAGTGAAAAAAAGAAGAAATAAGGAGTCTCCTGACAATAATCTTTTAAATACATAGTTGTTTATCTGTACTGCTATTTATAGAATTTCAGGCCTCATTTTTATTAGATATAATCTGCTCTGCTGCTATTTATAAAGTTCCAGACTTTATTATAAATATCTAAAACAAGTATATAAGACTGTAGATAGCTCTGATATGCACTAGCTCAAAAAACTGCTTCAATGTTTGGCCTCTTTGAAAAAATTCACATGATGTGTATCAGAGGACTCCTCATTTCTTCCTTCCTTCACTCTCCTTTCATTCATTCTTTTATTTCTTCTGACATTATTTCATTTTACTATTTCTATTCTTTCAACACTATCTGTTAGTACTATTCTCAGCCCTTGAGGTGCTCTGGTTCTTTAGCTACCATTCAGACAAGTGTAGGCCCCTCAGCACCACTTCCAGACTGCTTACATAAGCCAGAGTTTGCCAGAGTTTGCCCCTTATTTGTGCAATTGTTTGTGTAGGCAATTTTTGAGTTTTTAAGGTTTTGTTGTACTGTACAGTTGTTTTCCACACTTCAGAGGCCCCAGAAGCATCCGACCTGGCATAGGGAATCCCTAAACTTGTTCTTTTTGGATCTCCCTTTGCCAGGTAAGTAGCTATCATGATATTGTCAGTATATATTCTAATACACTTTGGATCTCCATCTGCCAGCTGTGTGACTGAGCCACAGCCTCTAGAGGTTGCCCTTACAGTATGCAACAATTACCTAAGCAAAAAAAATATAAGAAATCATATGACATACAACTGCATCCTAGCTTCATAATAATATATAGATAATGTGATTTGGACAAGAACTTGCTGATTTATAAATCAAACAAAATATTCAATCATTGGGGCAGTTTTTTGATCCACTCTAATTTACTCTAATTTTCATATCTAGGACTTGGTATGGCCTCCATTTGCCATTATAACTGCTTTGATCTTTCTAGGCATGCTCTCTATGAGGCTTTGGCATACCTCTGGTGGTATTTTATTCTACTTCTTGACCACTCTCTCCCACAACTTATGCACTTCTTTAGGAGGTACCTCATACTCCAAAAGTTTGTGCTTGATGTAAACCCAGAGGCATTCAATGGGATTGAGGTCAGGAGATTGGGCAGGCCAGGATTTTACAATGATGTTGTTATTAGAAAACCAGATTGTTGCCCATTGGGAGGTGTGTTTTGGGTCATTGTTCTGCTGAAAATATTGTCCTTCCTCCTTCATTTCCAACTTTTCAAAGCTTTCCACCACTCCCTCATCCAAAATCTTACAATACTGTGCAGCATCTATCTTTTCCTGAACTTCTATGAGCTTCCCCACTCCATTTCAACCCATGCAGCCCCATACCATTAAATTGTTTCCTCCTCCATGCTTGACAGTTGGCATAGTAATGTGGTCAGATAGTGGTTCTTCTGGAATTTTCCACACATATACCTTCCTATCTGATCCAATCTGATTAATCTTTGTCTCATTACTCTACAAAACCCTTTTTCAATCCTCCACTATCTAGTTTTCATGATACTGAGCAAGCTTGAGCTGGTTTGCATGATGAGCAGCCTTGAGCATAGGAACTTTCTTCTTTGTTGCTGAGCAAAAATTGCCTCTTTCAATGCATTTCTGACTGTCTGAAGATTTACAGGACTGGACATGACAAAATTAATGAACTGTGTGGCTTGAACAGAAGCAATAGAAGAGTGATTGGCAGCAAAAATAGGTCGCATGATGGTGGTAGAGTGTTAAAAAGGTGATTGATTGAAGGTAAACATGTCAAATTAGTACAAACAAGGTCACATGACATTGTTTATACTTCCCACAAAGTGTTTCCATCTTCTACTGCTGAAAAATGTTAAGAAAATATAAAAATTAAAGTGAGTCAAAAAACTGCCCCAATGATTAATTATGTTTTTGTTTGATTTATTAATCAGTGAGTTCTTGTCCAAATCACATGATCTATACATTATTATGAAGCCAGGATGCAGTCGTATGTTATGTGATTTTTTACAATTTTTTGCTCAGGTAATTTTTGCATACCATGTGAATTTTTTCAAAAAGGCCAAATATTGAAGCAGTTTTTTAAGCCAGTGTATCTTAGTTTTGATTTTGCATCTTGTTTTCTTCTTTTTTGTGTGCCCACTTTGAACTTTTGACTAGCACATGCTTTTAACTGGCATGCACTTCATGACTTTAAAACAACTTCTAACTCTGGTCTCATCTAGGAACTTCTCTGGTCTTGACTCAACTTTATTCCATTTATTTATTTTGCTCACTCTAACTCTGAACTTGCCTCCTTTCTTAAGCTACAGAACACATTCTAGAGCACCAGACACTCCAAGTACATGTAGTTGTAGTTTAGCACCTGAGTTCACCTTATAAGAGTGTTGCTTTACTTGGAAGGCCCCTGAGTCAGCAGTACTTAACAGCTGCTCCTATAGATGCTGAGTCCACCTGGTAAGAACCTGCTTGCAGTTGGAAGCCCCTGTTATCAGTAGAACCTAATATAATATCAAAACTCTCTTTTACCTCATTCTCAATATCTATATACAACTAAACCTACTACCTCACTGGCTACCAGACTGACATCTATAGTCACCTGTTATTAGAAAACTACAATTACAATACCCCTAATCTTTGTACCCATTCTGGAGGCCTACTCTACACCCCTGCTTCTGGGCCCCTGACATTAATAGGACCATTTATAGGCTTTTTATTAGCTAAGAACTATCTCCATCCTAATAAATATATGCCAACACCTCTGCCACTGCCAGTTTTTACCAAATCATTCTGGAAAAACTACTGGAGACCCCTCAAGGACCTACTCTACTATTTGCATCCAGGAGACTCTTCATGCTCTGGCCCTACTTCAACCAACCCTAGTATTTTTCCTTATTTATCAAAATCCCTAAACTCCCCTATCCTCCCTGTCTAAATTGACCTTGCCTTACAGCAGCCCCATTAGCCAGACTTCTCTCTTTCTCTCTAAAATGCCAGATAGACAGCTACCTCTGGCAACAAGACAAGGTACTGCATGCCCTCCACAGCTCTTTTATAAAATTCACCAAATGAACATGTGCTCTCCTGATTATTTTTAGCTGTGGAGACCTCAATACAATGGGCTAATCAACTTCTCAGATTTTATGACCAGTATCAGAGAGAAACCCTTCTTGACAATGTCAAAAGAACCTTGCAGATAGACCCAATGCTCTGAAACTATCAGGTACCACTGACTTGGAGGCCTTCTCAGAAAGTAACACCCTTACAAGGCAGACTTGATCTATGTGTACTCAGGTGTCTGGAACTTTGGACTGTGCTCCAGGGTCCAAAATGCAAAAACAGGGATACCTGGAGTCAGGGACTTAGTCCATGGATTGAAGAAGTTGAGGGTGGGTTGGGGTTAAGGTCAGGTTGAGAACTGGGAGTTCTAAGATGAGACTGAAGTTAATAAACTTAGAGTCACAAAGTGCATACCAATCTCAAGTATGCATGCCAGTCAAGCATGTCAGTCAATGCATACCAGTCAAATCAGAGGGCATGCAAACAGCAATTGTAATATTAAAACTAAGGTAATACAAGAGAGTGGCTACTCTATAAGTACTGTGAGGGTCACTCCAGGTTTCTGAGAGGTTCTGCAATGTCTGAGATGGTTTCCAGGAGTTAATGGATGGTGGTAGGTGGAAGGGGAGCTGTATTTCAGAGATTGCACATGCAGAGTGCATAATCAATTGATGTGGAGGAAACACCATGATGCATGATGCATGATAGCCAGGGTGATTGGCATGATCCAATCATTGATCGCAGGACAACAGCCATGATGGCAGGTAATTCTGGAGTCCATAATGCAGGGCTGTTAAGAGGTGTATGTGATGGTGGGGTTTGATGTGCATAATAGCAGTATCAGTGGTCATGATAGCAGGAGTTGTGTTGTAGAGTCAGTGAGGGGGTTCTGGATGGGGTCCCCAATAGAGGTAGGGGAGGTCATGACAGAAACAAGCTTTAAGCCATCATCAACAAGATCTACACTAGCTTTAACTCTTTTTACTTTGAGGACCCCCTGAACCTGGCCTGATTTTTTCACATTTAAAAAGACATTCCTAAACAGTGATAGGACCCCACACAGGCTAGGCACATCAACGGCAGGCTCAGCATCAGCTCCAGACACCTTGCTGTGCATGTTCCAAACTTGGCACACACAATTTATTCATTTTAGGCCTTAGCCGATGGCCAATCAGTGATAGTGCTGGCAGCAGCTGGAATGACAGTCGACATCACACTGCCAGCAAGCACTGACAGGTAGCATCAATCAATCAGCATGTGACACAGTTAGCTGGTGACAGTGCTTATGAAATAGGAATAATGCCATTTACTCATGACGGATGGTCTGACATTTACTCTGGCACCCCTCCCTCAGTCAGATGGACAGCTTCCTTGCTTTATTTCTCAACATTTAGTTTAATGCATGACATTTAATTACATTACTTATAGTTCACCATCTTTTGGCAATCCTTAGCTATCTGGCGATGGAAACTTGTTTCTCACTATAAATACTTACCATTGTCACTAGTTACCACAGAACAGAGTACCCCAGTTTACACCCCTCAGTTCACCTCACGGTTCAGATTTCTTTTGAGCTAACTAAGTCCATAGTCGCCAACTGTCTAAACACTCTTAGCCTGCTTGCTGCAGTTATGCTTATGAAACCTATGCACCTTGCACTTATGGCAGGCATCATGCAGCTTAGTCATCACTAAGCCTCTAGTTTTCTTACCACATCCTCTTGCTGCACTTACTCATATTCACTTCCCTCCTTCTTTAGGTGCACCTTGTCTTTAGCACACCTTTCTTACTGCACACCCTTGCCAACTACCATTACTGACCTTCACCAAATCTTGCCATCCAACTCATTTTCTGACTTGTTCTCTGGGAACTGCCTGGGACTCCCTCAACCTTAGCATGCCCAACACATTTTTACACAGATCAGTAGCCGTAAACCATATCTGCTACTGATCTACTTTTGGGCAACATCAACAGACACACAAAAAACCTCCCACTTCTGAACTAGTGACAGCAAAAAGAGCTGAATTCTGTCCCTGCAATCTCTGATTTCAACCAGAAATCTCTTTGAGCAACCTGCTGCCCATACCATTGGTTTTTTCAGCCTGTCCTTGAGCTCACTCAGTGCCTAGCACCCTTCAATATGTGGGCACACACAAGAGAAGGCAACCTCCTGTCTTCAATGGCAACAGCACCTCAGAGGACACTCTCTCCTACATAAATGAGCTATATAGATCTAAGACCCTCCATGCTCAGGAGGCACCAGCCCTACTCAATCTTAGTTTAAACAGGCCCAGGCCTAGCCCTCCTTCAAATCTGCACCACTTCAAGTTACCCCAGACCAAGGACTTCTCTGTCAGCCCTCAGATGTTTGTGCATGGTAGCAATCAGATTGGCTGAAGTGCAAACCCAATTATCAATGAACAACTTGCTCTTCTTGGAGATGTCAAAGATGGCATTAGACAAGTGCAACTTGCCATTTAATATTATAAAGGCCAACTCAGGAGCCAGGGAATCTCTGGTAGCTTGATGACAGGTGGCAAGAAATATGTATTCTAGCATGTTAGCCTCCAATGCTCACTTGACCTTGTGAGAAAATACTTTATCCACTGCAAATAACTGGTGGCCCACAATAGAGGGGCAACCAAGCAACATGTAGGTGAGGAGAGGAATCCTAGCTTCTGTATTAGTGTCCAAGGAGAATACCTGGTGCTCAGCAATGAAAATTATCAAAATAAAAAAAAAGAAGGAACAGAATTTTCACTTCTCCCCATATTTCCAATGTTTGACTGAATTAATCCACAATCATTCCCAACAGCAAAGGCAGAGAGAGTCCTTGGCAAGGTTGATGGAGGCCCAGCTCCAGAGGTTCTTGTATTTGTATGGCAGAAACATCTCTAGACATGGTCAGATTGTTTCTGCTGTTATAGCCAGCTTGCATTGGAGCAGAGTGACTCCTATGTGGCTTTCTTGCTTTGGTGTTCTATCTGATGTTTTTGCTCTGTCTTGCACTTCCTGTGTGCTTGAAGCTTGTTCATGCTTTGTATAACTTTGTTGGCCATTTTGTACCCTGTTGTTGGCCTTTTGTGCTCTGTTGTTGGCCTTTTAGGCCTTTATGGTGGGCTTATTTCTGCCTTCATTGTCAGCTGTCAGGCCACTGTTTTAGCTTGCTATGCCTCTGTTATTGGCGTATTATGCCTTTGAACTTCAATTGATGTTGTGTTGCGGATGCAGCGGTGCCATGTAGTCTCATGTTTTTGTTTCTGAGTTTGATCATGCTAATTAGCTTCATGCGGAAATTATATGCATGACTGAGAGCTTCATGATTCATTGTCCTGCATTTCAGCTGGAACTCACAATTTGTAGCCTTGCAGGCTCATCTTCAAGCTATTCAGAACCATGGGTTCAGAGCTGAACCCCCAACCCACACAGAGGCCATTCTCACATGACAACCTGTCCCTCCCAACCCGGCGGTCATAGGTCAACGGGAGATCCTTCAATAGAAGGAGTCCTCGCAAGTTCGGTCCCTGTTCACAGAAGGCAAGCGCCTAACTGACGGGGTAGCATAATCCAACATTTCCCTCGAACGAGGTGCCGAACGGGGGGTTGATTGAGCACAACAAGGACAACCAGCAGGGGTCAGGGGAGTGGTTACTGCAGCAGCCGCCTGAGTGATGGGCACCGCGTTGCGCAACAAGGTATCGACCGCAGCCAGGGTTAGAGGCACTTCACATTCCGCTGCCGAAACTGTTCATTTTCTTGCCTTTGTTCCTTAGCCGGGTGCGAGCACATAGCTGCACGAGGTTAGCCAGGCGTAGATGCCGGACGAATTCTTGACGGGTAAATCTCCTTCCACCGGATCTCCCTCCGCGCTGGCGTTGGGCATTAATGCTTTGGCAGGGGCAGATCCCGCTCCAGGATGCACGACGACGCTAGGTAGAAGAGGCAAGGGTGTTACGGCTCGGGGACCTTCTCCAGGAGCTCTTTGTCTGTCGAAGAGCAATGTCAGCGTTGGGTCCATCGTCGACCTGGAGGCATCTAGATTGGCCGCCACATGCATCTCGACGCCTTCCCCCATGCGTTCTGTGCCAACTTTGCGGACGGCGGGCGACTGAGTGAATTGCCCGTCCACTGAAAGTCCGAGTGAGGATGGTTGCAGAGTGAACTGATTGCCCGCGGTAGTAGCAGATGCCCCCATCCTTCCACACGTCCTTCTCTCTCTTACCGCCATTGTCTATTTGTGTGAATCGTGTAGTGTAACCACGAAGTGCACGCTCGTTCAACGAATAGACAATTCCGCGATATATGCGTGCAGATGACGGTTGTCAATCAGCTTCATTTAGTCACGCCTAAGTCACGTCCCAAAATACACGCTCCGTTCAACATCCCATCCCTTCCTTACCATTTTCTTACTGTCGCGCGACGAAGAATTGACGCGTTTCCTTTGTTCACTTTGCATTTATTTGCGACTCGTCTTGCAGCATGCGCTTACAGTCGAATGGTTTCTCTGCCTGGATAACAATGGGTGACGTGGAACAATCAAATTATAACATTGAATACTCGCCGGATGGCTCTTTTGTGACTTGTTGGATCGTTTCAGAGGTTGGGAAGGTCAGATCAAAGCAAACTTCACCTTCCTTATCTGAGATTGTAGGTTCTTTGTACTTTGACAGAGCTTTTCCGTCCACTGGCAAGATGTTCAACGCACATTTCCAAGCAATGGGAAAGTACTTGTTGACGGGATGAGCGGTCATGGCAAGGTTTTAAGCTGTCCCGCTCGTACGGATACCATTTTTCAGGATGGCTTCAGGACTTCGAGAGAAACAAAGAGACTTTTCATGTTCTCAGAGTTGGAGCTCACTGGTAAACTTTCTCAAGCAATCCTTTCCAAGTGATAACTGGTGCTTCAGACGACGACCAATTTCTACACACTGTGGCCCCAGACCTTGGAACTATCAAACTCGATATATGGCGTTGCGAAGTAGTTGAATCATCAAAAATACGATCACATCGAGTGTACACTTACCCTGACCCAGAGAAAATCCACGAACGTTCAAAGAAGGGGTTCGGTCACTGTTGCAAGTGAGTCTCTGGGCTTCTTCTATTTCTGTGTTCAGGTACTAGCATGGCCGATTTACTAAGGCTTGGGCCTGCTGTACCTCATGTGAAAGGAAGGGGCGTTAGTACAAGGGACTTGTGCAAAATTGTCACATTTGAATTTAAATATCGTCCTCTTGGTGAGTGATTTATGATTTATTGGTAGATAAACAAGTTTAACGTTTTGATTAGCACATCTACACGCAAATGGCATCATTCCTTTCAATCAGAATCCCGAACACGCCAGAAAATTGGATGAAGTTCTTGATCTCAGTAAAGACAATGAAGATGATGAAGCTCCAATAGCTCAAAGGATTCGGGCCTTGAGGGTGAAGTGATCAGAATCAAACTCTTTGATCTCTAACGGTCTTGTTGTTGACTTAGGCTGAGCTTCACCAGCTCGAGGAAAGAGAAAGGAAACGCCATAAACATATCAAGGTCAAGCCTGAAGCTCATAGTGCGAAGGTTAAAGCCGAGGAACATGATAATTTCATTGACCTGACGTAGTATGCCCTTGTGACTTTCGTATGTCTATCATCTTCTCTCGCTTTTAGACCAGTCCAGTAATTGTGAAAGTCTCATAGATCCTCTTTTTTTTTGGAGACACTCTTGGCTACATTGGTACGATAGCGCTATCCTTTATACACCAAATGAGAGCTTGGCTTAATCCTACGTTATGTACATTACACCGCCTTTCAAAGAAATTTGATTGGATATTTTTGAAGTATATCATGGGCATGACAAGTTTTGTGCAGCCCGGTATGCCGCAGGACATGCAACTGCTTCATGAAGGGACTAATAAAGCGGTGGAACGTCGTGTAAGTAGAATGCTTTGAGATTGGCTGGAGTTTTGATAATACTTGACGAGGTGCCACAAAAAAATTTGTATTGGTTGAGGAAATACGTCATCTGAGTACGTTCATCTTTTCTGTATCCTCCAATACGTTCCTCTCGGTTTCCAAATTCTGTTCATCCGACTCAAGTACATCTTGTCATTGTTAACATAAAACATTGCAAATGATATTGCACCCATTTTTTATTCGAAGCGGAAATTCTCTCATCTTCCTCGAACTTCGACCTCTCGAATGATGTGGAAGGGAATGTATCCTTCCGTTGGTCACACAGCCGCCCAGGAAAATGAGAGAGTAAATGCCGGGGTCGAATTCACCTTGAACAGCTGAGAGCTTAACTGAACTAGGGCATACATCTGACCTTTTTTTTTCGACTCTGGCAGCTATGCGGACGTTGAACTTTTTTCTTGTGCATTTTATTTAAAATAAGTATTTATGTCAGTCGCCTCTTAAATTATAGGAAAATGCTTGGGTTAGAAGAATGCAATGTTATTTGACAGGGTCAAAACAGCTTGGAAATTAAGTTGAAAAGGACAAAAAACAGCTCCTATTTCATGCGGAATATATGTATATATATATATGAAAGTCTAACAGATAAACGCCTTACGAATATAGACTACTGAGCAGAGTGTCACGGTCAGTATGTCTGACTTCAAGCTAAAAAGGCCGGAGTCATAGTGACGTACGCTCGCGCGCAGTTACATTAAGCAGAAAAAGTCACGATTGTAACGCAGTGGATTCGCCAGAAGGAAACAAGGATATAGATGCATTACCTAACCTTGCACAACAAGATCGTCAATGCATGACTCATGATATCAAGATACCACCTCGAGTTTCGTGGTTGAGACGTGAAACAAGCTCGAACATTCTCAGAGATTTTACGGAAATTTATTTGAGTGGTGTGAGTTGTGGCTTCATTTGGAGTCGGGCACTTCTTCTACAAAGCGCTCGACTGATATGCGGGAAGTTGAGAGACTCGTGCCTGCGAAAGCGCTGGGAGGAGTCGTGCTGAACGTGTTGGAGGACAAAGACGAGAGGGTATTAATATTTTCTCTTTCCACCGTCCGAGGTACAGTCTTGCCCATTTGAACCTGAACAATCATTAAAGTAGGCATGATGCCCTTCACAACGATATGACCAAAGGAAGAAATTAACGGAAATGCTGGACTTACGACAACTCGAGTTGCAGCCAAAATGAAATAGGACTAAATTGAGACGGGTGAGATCCTCGGATAAATGATGATAAATATAAAAATACTTTGCTACTGGGTGGACTGACGTTGCATAGAAGTACAGTGATGGGGTAGATAGCACCACTTTCCAAGCTGTCAAAAATGACGTTGGCACGGCTTCGTCCGCCGTGAAAACTGTCTGCTCACATGATAGTGATGGCAGTGTGATATCTTGTAATCTGCCGTTTGTCAAGCAGGGAGTAGGTCTTCCGTGTCACCCACCAGATTCGCCCAGCTGAGTATGTACGTAAGCCTAGGTGATGTACATGTGGAACAAAACGGTTCACCTGTTGCAAGGGTCATGACAATGTTAAAAGCAAACACACTCCAGAAGAACAACGGGGTGAAAGCAGCCGAGGCAAATGATGAAATACTTAGAGATCTGACCGCGATGTACCCCCAGACTTTCATCAATCAGTCAGAATTTTTTTCTCGCAAGTAGGAACGAACATACCTGAGTCTGCCGCCAACAGTACACCCGCAACGATCAGAATAATTCTCCGATTACTCCACACCTTGAAACAGCGATATATCTAGAAAAAAAGCAAGGAAACCCTTTAGGCTTTTGTGTTCATAAATTTGAGGAGACACCTACGAGGAGACCATCAGCAATGAGACTGCCATACCCAGATATCAAATAATGAATACAATGTCAACCAGTAAAGAAAGTGTCACTTGCTTGTTCGTCACATATAGATACCCTATCTGACGAAATTGGTCGAGGGCAACATCCACAGATATTTGACTATTCAACACCGCTATATATTCCCGAAGCACCCATCGATACACCAGAGCCACGTCTGTAACAGAGATAGCAAACATGATGGTGATCGATAATAAGACGAATGGATGAGCTTGATTCTGACGAGTTGCAAGAAGGTATGCACAGATGCCGAAGAGGACGATGTGAACGCCTGGTCATTAACTTTCAGTGAAAAAACATAGCTCAGTGAGCTTGACTCTGACTTACCGAAGAGAAGAGATTCTACCTACGTAGAAGAGATTTCATCAGTTACTATTTTCGCTTTTGAAGAGAGAATTCAGACACAGATGAAGAACGTACTATCAATGCGTAAAAGACGGGTGGAACTGTGGCTACTAGCCGCTGAAACGGATCCGGGGCCATGTACGCAGTAGTCGTGTCTAAGGCTTTCACAGTTTGACAGATAATGCCAGAGGTCGAAGGACAGAGATGGACAAGGAAGAAGACAAATGGCCAATCTCATTTACATTGCCTTCTAAAGTGGAAAAATCTGTACTGCCTCATCACGAAATAGACGTGAGAACGCTGCTATATTCAGACTGGATGTCAACATAGGCCACCGTATATCGAGGATACCATCGATGATGGCCATTTGTGAGTGGGATGATCTTTCTGGCTCGGGAGCTGTACTCGCTCCTGATTCAATGCAAGTAGAGGATATTCAGTCGGTCAGATTGACACAAATTTTTTGACGGGACATGGAAAAATATACACACTCGTGGGCAGAGGTGGAGTGTTAAAAATGCAGAACCGGATCCAATAACCGGACGGACCGGTTAGCAAGCTAGCTGCGTGCAACTTAGACTCGGCGAGTGATCAGTTCCGACATGCCATGGCACAGCTTCACAAGGACCCAGAGTTCAAGCGATCAAAAAAAGATAGGCAATCTCCAGAAGAGACTGAATTAGATGACAGTCTGTTGAGTGATGTTAACACTTCCCACGTTCAGGTAATGTGCCAGACGCTTCTATGAACTACAGGTAAAAGCGAGGCCATACTGGAGTAGGAGGCCGTCATAGCAATCTTTATCTCTTGCTTCTCTTCGCAAAAGTAGTATAAAAGATAAGTCGTAGGTTTGTTGATCTCGTCTTTTTCTAAAAAGAAAAAAAAAGATAGAGTACAGAGCGCATCTCATCCTGACAACTCTTTGATTTGATTAGACCCGTTGATAACGAGTGCACTAATTTGCTTGAATTTCCGCAATTGTCCTGCTGCGTATTGTTCGTATGTCGGGTCATGACCGAATACGATCTTTGCTGTTTGGATCTGTAAACGCACGAACAACGCAATGAGACTGACAAATTGACGTTCAGTGGAAGAGAGAAACTTACAAGGAGGTCAGCAGTCAGTCCTTTAATTGGAGAGGCCGAACTTCTAAATCGGTGCATCCGGTACATCATGTTCCCCAAGAGGGATACTGAAGAATCTGATGTACTCTAAATGGGCTTTAACAGGGTCGTAACCTTCGTTTCAGAAAAAGGCGTACGTGGAGTTCGACTTCGTAAGGCCAATTTTCGGACCCGATGTCGGCTAATTGTTCAGACCTGGCGAGCGTAGGATCCAAAAGTGCTTGGAGGGGATGCGTGAAGATGCAGAACACTTCACTTTCCTCTGCTTTCAATTCATTTAACAGTGAAGGTCGCGTGAGAATGGCAACGACGGGTGTTACTACGATTTTGTATAGTGAGATTGCCGGTTCCAACACAGCAACAGTAAAAACATCTGGCGAGTTTAGTGGCAAGCCAACTTCTTCGTGAGCTTCACGGTACTGTCGCAACCATAAGTTCGGGGTCGGTTACAGTAGTCCTGTAGCGATACAATCGTAAAACTCACAGCAGTTTCAATAAAATCTGTATCTGTGTCGTCCACCCTGCCTCCGGGCAGTGCGGTTTGTCCGGGGTGTGTTCGTAAGGTTTTCGAGCGCGTCGTCAGCAGGACGCGTAACTCTCCGGCTTCTTCATAGAGGAGAATGAGGACAGCACCGAGCTTAGATTGAGGATAACTTGAACTACGTTGAGATCGCGTCAGCCGGCACGATCAAGACTTGTTGAGAGGTGACTAACGGACAGATCGGGCCGCTCGCGCGAAGTCACTATTAATCGTTTTATACAAGCGCGGTTAACTGGAGAAAAAGAGTCGAGAACAGCCTCAGAGACGGGAGGAATTGCGAAATCAGCCATGAAGGTGGAGAAAAAAAAGGTCGGGTGCAAAGGACTGAGTCATCGGACTTCGGGATGAGGTCCGATAATCAACAAGTCAAGCCCAGATAATATGGCAGAAGTTGGCTCAAAAAGCTCAAGGCGCACTTACGTCCAGTGTGTGTGTGTCAACGTATGTTGCATACTCAAGGGCTGTCAAATGGTCGATGAGAGGCTTCCCAGCAACTCAATTCAGCATTCAGGTATACTCTCAAATCTATCTACATATAACATATAATTTCTATTGAATTGATATATACAAGGGGGCATAGCTCAGCTGGGAGAGCAGCAGACTGAAGTAGAAATTCGAGTTCTGAAGGTCCCGCGTTCGATCCGCGGTGCCCCCAATAAATGAGAGAAGTCTTAATTTTTGGCTGCCAACAAGAAAGTGTCAGGGACGGAAGAATGAATATAATTGATGTAATATAATGTCTTTTTGGACTTGGGTTGTGCAATGCGAATTGTGAGAGGTACGAGATACTAGACATGGTAGCTTAAACTTCAGGCCTCAGGCTTTGGCGCTCAAAGAAGGCTTGAATTTGTTGGAATGAAAGCCAATAATAGTACCTGAATATGGGCGCTATGATATCCAGTCTCTGAGGAGGTCTAGGGCCTCACAATTCATCTGAGACAGCATTGGCAATACAGTACCAAGTGCCAATCAAGTACTGCACATGATCCGGACCGTGGGGACCGTGGGGACCGAGACTCGGAAACAACCGAGCAGTATTTATAATTGCCATTCCGACTCAGGGTTAGGAGGCATGGTATATACATCTTATAATGTCAGAGAAGGATACCACATGAAGGGCTACTACGTGGAACTGGTGGGTCTTCAAGTGAGCAGACGCAGCGGCGTTCAAGCATCACTTCTTATTATTCTCTTCAAGGGCACGCTTCTAGAAAAAGCAACCTCAGCAACTTGAAGGGAACCAGACAATACGAGATTTACAATGCTAGGATAGTGCCTCAGGATGAGGAGGAATTCGTCGATCCGACCTATATAAGCGTATAAATCGCGGACTCCCTGTTCGGCTGCCTGCCTCTCAGCAAGCAGTTCATCCATTGTGAATGACGCATTTAGTTCAGGGGGGATCTGAGAGGGGATCTGACAAATGGTCAACAGCAGCAGCAGAAAGACTAGAACTCGACATACAGGCTTCGACGACTTCGACAACAAAAGACGAACTATTTCTGACCAGGGCTTTGGGGTCATCAGTGGGTAGTGACAAGAGCAGTAATGACCAGAAGTTATGACAGTATACATCATTATAGATACTGCTCGGTTGTTTCCGAGTCCCCACGGGTCCGGGAGGAGATCAAGTCAACTCCGGCCGGATACAGTCGCGGACAAGCAAAGTCAACTAAGTTGCTATCTCGGGAATGGGAATTTTTTTTAGCTTAACTAAGTACAGAATCAGAATCAGACTCAGAATGTTGAAATAAGCCTAAAAACACATCTCCGAAGTTTTTCCCACGAGAAATTGGTTGCAGCCAAAATTTTGGTCAATTTCATGCATTTTCTGAGGCGGGGGCCAAAGCTTCCAGATGCATCAGAACAGCCTTGGAGATGGTAAAGAAAAGACCGCAGTATTGATGAGACTGATAAATAAGTACTAGTTCTAATTTTGGGAATGGATAGAGGTGCAGCGTTCGATCAGTGATCCAAGAACAATGAGAACAAACTTTGTGAGCAGGATTCGGATTTGAATTTGGTACGAGTGATCATGGGCACTTTTATGATGGTAGTTTTGGCAACTTGGCGGTTGAGTCTTTTCGAACTAAAAAAAAATACTTCTGATGGGAAGGAACAAGTGGAATTGAACTGAGGACGCGTAGCGCGTGATACA
>QGOA01006132.1:0-11957 GCA_003313075.1 Termitomyces sp. MG16
TTGTACCACTTCTAAGTAGTTTTAGAGTTGCCATTGGTTGCCGTCACCCATGTGCTGCAGGTCGCCGTTGACAGGTGGCCGTTAGCTACAGTCACGAAGAGAGGCGCTAATTGGTAGCGCTGTCAATGGACTTATTTTGGAAATACTGTAGCGCATAGTATAAAAACTAGCTACTTGCCATGTATATAACAACGAATCGTAACCTCTTGAGCACCCAGTTACACTTAGCATTCAAATCGCGCTAGCATTGCCTGACTTTATCACCAAGTTCGGCGCTAGCTTTGTCTATCTCGTCTTCATTGTTTACGGTGCCACCTATGGGCATGCTACGCTGCGCTATTCGTCTTAGTCTCTATAACTTCTCCTAAACTACGACGCTTACCACTTGCTAGGTAGCACCTGAGGCGCTATCATCAAGCGCATCGCCCTATCACCTCTGCTCGAGCACACCGGAACCCTGCCGGGACTCCTCATAAACCCATACGCCAGGCGCTGGAGACGGCGTTGTACTGCGTATATGTCCAGCGCACCCAACCACAGTTGGCATCATCATTTTGGAGCCCACTGCAAGGGGTTCTATTAAGGCAGAATTCCACCGGAAACTTGAGCCCAGCGACAGCGCTGCCTCCTATTGGAGAGCGCGTTTGAACAAACGTTGACTGAGTTACCACACTTACCAGGCGCACTACTGAGGCAGACTTTAGATCAGGAACTTGAAGCCGCTCCAGATAGCTTGGCTGAAAGCTTCTTCCTATTTTCCCGACTGTTCGAATACTTAGCAGGTGAAAACCATACACCACTTACTCCTTTGGAAGAGCTGTCTAGGTCATTATCGCCAGAACCTAGTGACTCAGAACTACCTGAGCCAGTACTGACTACGACCACGCCAAGTGAAACTACCACTAACACCACTATTCCTACCACGACGTTGATGCCAGCTAATATGGAGCAGGCAAACACACCATGCATGCCGCCAAGAAACCACTTCTCGTCACTAAAATGGGACGAGACGAAGCCTCATGAGCTAACACAGTATTTCCGAGAATTGGAATATTTATTACGCGACTGCTGAGTCACCGACAACACACAAATGAAAGAATACGCTGCCAGATACGTTTCCTACGATACCGCGGAATCTTGGACCGGACTGGATGAGTTTCAAGAATTAACACATGAGGTGGTGCCAAGACTGTTTACCTACGAGGAATGGAAAAAGGCGATCATTAAACTGTACCCTGGCGCTGAAGAATCCACACACTATACAATCCTTGAAATCCAGAAACTGGTACAGGATACCTTTGCAACGGGCATTTATACGTTAGGCACGCTATCTACTTATTATCGAGATTTCCAGCGAATTGCACGATGGCTAGTACAGAACGGCAAACTCTACAGGAACGAGGAATGGCACCTGTTCCAACAAGGGATTCCGACATCATTATGGACTCAAATAGCATGTCGCTTAGAAATTCTTAAGTCCGACCACCATTCCGAGAAACCCTACGATATAGAAGACGTTTTTGAAGCAGGTAAATAGATACTGAAAGGAACAGATACGGTCATCCCCTTCTAGCGACCTTCTAGTACTGATAACAGAGAAAAGGCACCACCCATTGTGGCGCCAGCACCTAGCGCGACTAACAACCAGGGAGGCTTTGTCAAGAAGGAGGATCTAGAAAACGCAGTCAACACGGCCGTCACAAACGTTATGAGCAAATTGGAAACGTTAATCTTGACTAGCCTTAACGTGCCACGAAGTAATATGCAATCTGGCCCTTGTCACTTCTGTGGTGAGGCAGGGCATACAATGACTCATGGTCGCTGCACTATCCTCGAACAATATCTACGCCAAGGGAGAGCGCGCCGAGGCACCGACGGTAAAATAGTCCTACCCTCTGGCGCTAACATCCCTTTATATCCCAAGCACCGAACTTTCCAGGGACGAATTGATGAATGGCACCGATGTAACTCTGGGAACTTAGCAACGGGCAACCTTAACAGTACGGCCGTGACAGAGGCAGAGGCAACTCCACAACAGGCGCTAATCCATGAGGTTCTACAGCTTAACGCTGTTAACGAGCGGCCCACCTTGTCACGAGAGGAAAGGATCGAAACGTTAGAAAGGGAATTGAAGTCGCTAAAGAATCAGGTCTTTGACGGAGTCAAAATTAAAAAGAGCAAACAACCGTTGAAGGACTATAGACCCTCAGGCGCTACGTCAGACCCAGCACCAGCAAAGCCCTCGAATACCAGAACTAACGACGATGCTCCCGACACCGCCAAAGCACCAGATAGCAGGGAACTGCTACTACACCCGTATTCAGGACTTGCCGGTAACTACGCTCCGCCTGTCAATTGAAACTTTGGGGCGCCAGACAAGTCAGCAGGAGGCTACCGACCAACGGCACCAATCTACGACATAGAAAAATCCAAGCAAGTATTCGATCGTATTATGAAAAGTCAAGTCACGATGTCGGTAGGGGAGCTATGCAGTGTGGCGCCAGACGTTAGAAATCAGATGCGTACAGCGGTTACCCCTCGACAAAATGTAGCTAACAATGTAACGGCGGTGGACGAATGCGACGACGCGCTACCTGGATTTGCGTACATAACAGAGACGGTAGCACCGGAAATCAAAGAAGAGGCCGTGCCACCCAAAGAAGCTACGTCCATTGACCTGGTCGAAACCTACCTTAAGTCGCTAAGATCTAGCGACGATCCTGCCATCCTCACTGTGGCCCAAGACTCTCATGCGATTCGCTCGATTATGTTGACAGTTGATGGAAAAAGCGAGATAGAGTCTATCGTGGACAGCGGATCACAGATTATTTCAATGGCTGCCGACGTCGCTAATGAGCTTGGCATCATCTACGACCTGACTATCATTCTTAATATGCAAAGCGCTAATGGCACTATTGATCAATCCTTGGGAATGGCCCGTAACGTGCCATGTGCTGTTGGCGATCTTACGTTTTATCTTCAAATCCACATTCTTAGATCGCCTGCGTACGACTTATTATTAGGGAGGCCCTTTGACGTCTTAGCCCGATCAGTAGTCAAGACGACGTCTGAAGACAAAACGACGCTAACTATTAGCGACCCTAACTCGGGCGTCAGGAGAACGGTACCAACGTTCCCCCAGGGAAAATTCCAGAAGCCGGAACCAAGAAAGCGACTTTATGTTAGCGACGACCCTTGCGAGTGTTTTCCAGCGCCATTGAGGAGATGAGTGATGAGGATCATGGAGATGAAGCGCTTATCTTGGACTATAACCATCGGACTGGGCAAGTAAACTTTATATCACATACCCCTTTAGCCCATGAAATCTTGAATTCTTCCTCGTCGCTTACTAGCGAAGCGTTATCCTACTTATACCTCACTGCGTCAGATATTACTGAAAACCTTTCAACAGACACTTATTTCGTTTCTACTCCCAACTCTAAAGAACATTTGATATCAGGTTTTGCTAGAAACCATGACTCTATTTATAATACGTTTGCTAACAATAGTACCTCTAAGTGCAAAGGGGTTCAAGTCAAGAAGAAATATAAACCCGTAGCGCTTAAAACGAAACCGGTAGCGAGCGCCGTACCTGAGGAATTCTGCATTGAAAGAAAAATAATAGGCGACCCTTTGGCTACCCTGCCAAAACTCGACCCAAATCCACCACCCTTCGAATCAACAGGACGATTTACAGAAGAACGAAAGGCGCTATTTCTTAGCGCCCACGATACCGGCTTTCTCTCGATGGAGGAAATGGACGTATTAGTCAACATCATGCAAAAACAGAATGAGGCTTTCGCATGGGAGGACTCAGAGCACGGTAAACTTAGAACTGACTTCTTTCCACCAGTAGTTATACTGACAATACCGCACGTACCCTGGACTGAGCATAACCGACCCATACCCCCAGGCATCAAAGCCAAAGTCTGCCAGATTATTTGCTCCAAGATAGTGGCAGGTGTATATGAGCCTTCTAATTCGGCCTACCGCTTGAGTTGGTTCTGCGTACTAAAGAAAAATGGGAAGCTACGTATAGTTCACAGCCTAGAACCGCTAAACAAAGTCACCATTCGTCATTTAGGGGTACCGCCATTTCCCAATCATGTTGCTGAATCTTTCACGGGACGAATATGTGGCACTACCCTGGATTTGTACGTTGGCTATGACGAGCGCTTAATCCATCCTTCCTCTCGTGACTTGACGACGTTTCAAACACTGTTTGGGGCACTATGACTAGTCACACTTCCTATGGGATGGACAAACTCGGTACCGATATTTCACAACAACATTACATTCATCCTACAGCCTGAAATACCCCACCATGTGCTCAGCTTCATAGACGACGTAGAAGTTAAAGGCCCGAAGGATTGGCGACTGGTAGATGGCAAGCCCGAAGTTCACCCGGAAAATCCTAATATCCGTATGGCACTATGGGACTTCTTTCAACTGGTTAACCGAGTACTTCAGCGCATGAAGTATTGTGGCAGGACGTTTTCAGGGCACAAGCTCGTTCTTTGTGCGCCGCAATTTAAAATTTTGGGGCACGTTTGCACACCAGAAGGCAGGATTCCAGAGGAGAGCCGATTAGCGCTGCTAGAGAAATGGGGGGTCTGTCATAACCTCTCGGAAGTTTGCGCGTTCTTGGGCACTGTAGGGGTGCTGCGCATGTTCATACACCATTTTTCACATCATGCAAACGCCCTTAATCGCCTCACCCGTTCAGGGGTCCCCTTCAAATTTGGACCTGATCAAATCAATGCCCAGAGGGACTTAGTAAAGGCACTACAGGAAGCAAAACCATTGATGCCCATCAACTATACTACCGCCGATCCCGTTATACTTGCCATTGACACTTCCTATATTGCCGTTGGCTTCTTTTTATGCCAGTGTGATGGCGTGAACCAGAAAATCAGGCGCTACAATTGCTTCGGATTGATTACCCTTAACAACCGAGAATCGCGCTACAGTCAGCCCAAGCTCGAGTTATATGGCTTGTTTTGATTGTTTCAGGCGCTGCGCATGTACCTCATTGGGGTACGAAATCTGATTGTCGAGGTCGACGCACGATACATCAAAGGAATGCTTCAGAACCCTGATATTCAATCTTCGGCCAGTATGAACCGCTGGGTAGTAGCAATATTAATGTTTCACTTTGAGTTAGTACACATCAGAAGTGCGTTCCATGGGCCGGACAGATTATCTAGGCAACCCAGACAACCGGAAGATGAAGTGCTAGACGATAGCGACAACGATGTATTTGACAACTGGATTGATCGATTGCATGGTTTCATGCATATCATTCAGTTGCCTATTCCGGTGCTTCGCGAAGACCAACCAGTTTCAACTTGGCTTCACCCTATTGTTCTGTACCAGCCCCGGCCATATCAAGCATCATTGACTTTTTATACGGCCAGTATCTATAACGTCGCTAAGCCGTCTAACGATCTAAAGATAGTCGAGGAACCAAGACCCTTGCGAGAAGACAGTCAGAACCTGCCATATTCGGCGGTACCTCGAAGCGCCAAAGCTAAGTCAGAAGATCAGCAAGTTGACCAGGTTAGGAAGTGGCTACAGGATTTGTGATGACCATCAGGCCTTACAGATACGGAATACGCCACCTTCATTCGATATGCGATGACTTTCTTTATAGTGAAAGACCGACTTTGGCAATGAAATAGAGATGGCGCCCATAAACTAGTAATTAAACCGGATAATCGAGTTAGGATTCTACGTGCTATGCATGATAACTTGGGACACCGAGGACTCTACGCGACAAGGGCGAACCTTTTGGAGCGCTTTTGGTGGCCGCAAGTTAGCGCCAATATTGCGTGGTATATTTGCACTTGTCATCTCTGTCAAATCCAGCAGACACGTCAGGTTCTGATTCCCCCAACAGTAGCGACTCCAGCGCCGTTATTCGGAAAAATATATATCGACACCATGCACATGCCCAAGTCAGGGCGCTACAAGTATATCATTCAAGGAAGGTGTTCCTTGGTACATTGGCCGGAGTTTTGTATGCTCCAGCGAGAAAATACAGACGCTATAGCTAAGTGGCTCTTTGAGGACGTTATCTGCCAATGGGGAGCCCTTCACGAGATCGTCACAGACAACGGAGCGCCAATAGTCAAGGCGCTTACTTATCTTGCCAAGAAATACAACATACAACACATCTGAGTCTCAGGATACAATAAACGCGCCAATGGAATCGTAGAAAGGCCTCATTTCGATGTTCAACAAGCGCTATTCAAGGCGGTTGATGGTGATGAAAGTCGCTGGAGCGAGGCGACTTATTCGGTCTTCTGGTTGGAGCAGGTTACCGTATGAAAGAGGATGGGCTGCTCTCCCTACTATGCGGTGACTGGCACCCACCCCTTGCTACCTGCGGACGTGGTGGAAGCGACGTATTTACAACCCCCACCGAACTCAATACTATCCTCTATCAACATGATCGCTAGATGCGCTATAGACTTACAATGACACATGGAGGATCTCGAGCACTTACACGAGGTAGTATTTCAGGCTAGACGACAAGCTGTGCTACGGTTTGAAACTGAGCATAGCGCCACGATTCGAGACTACAACTTTACAATGGGCGCCCTAGTACTAATGCGCAACTCCAAGATCGAAGTTACCCATAACAAAAAGATGTGGCCTCGGTATCTGGGACCCCTAATAGTGGTTTCCTGCAATAGGGGAGGCACATACATACTCTGCGAATTGGACGGCTCAGTTTTGCATCGACCAGTAGCGGCGTTCCGACTCATTCCCTACTTAGCGCATGAACACATTTCATTACCTTTATTGGTGCTGGACATTGACACTGCTAAACTTCGAGAGCTAGAGGAGACCGAGCTTGTGGACGATGACAAAGTCGCACAAGAAGAAGAAAACAATCAGTAATAGGACACAAAGGGGAAGGGCACTAGACCTTAGCGCCTTGCACCTCACTTATGAAAAGAACAACAACGCATAGGATTTCATACTATACAGGACTATGAAACTGGCAATAATTGACCTATTGGCTACTTTACGTTCTATGGCGAGGACCCCTAACAAATCCCTCAGAGCGCCTAGGGTGCTGTCTGCGGCGGAGTTGCGCAGGAGAAGGAGGCGGTGCAGGGGGGAGAATAGGCGACGGGGTGGAGGGAAAGGTCCCCGGAGGAAAGGTGGAGAAGCCAGATGGAGATTTATTTATGGGAGCAGGCGGCGCTCCAGCACGAATGGTGGAGGAGCCGGGGGGAGACTCATTTATGGGAGCAGGCAGCGCTCCAGCTCCAAAGCGAAAGGTGGAGGAGCCGGGTGGAGACTCATTGATGGGGGCAGAAGGTGCTCCAGCTCCGAAGCGAGGAGCTAGAGGAGTGAAAGGAATGATGACGTGCTCGAGCGTGGCGGCACGAACGTCGTCGTCAATCAGATCCGGCAAGGGCAACCACTTCAAAGTCTGAAGCAAGGGGTCAGCGACCCTAAAGGTATGAAAGGAAAAAGGGGAGGGACTAACAATATTATCCGTTTCGAGGAGTAGGAACTCCAAGCACTTTTGGCTACCCAAAATAGGAGGCTGGAGGGACGCGTAAGAAGGTACTTAATCACGCTGCCTGTAGAAACTTACCGTGTTGGGGTGACGTTTGGACTCTACGAGCCACTCCTGGGTCATAGCCAGAAGTAACCTGTAGCGGCAAATCAGGGTAAGGATGTTCCCGTTCTGGTGTCGAATACCGCCTGGGGGCAGTCGAGCAAAGAACATCTCGAGGCGATCTAAAACCTCGGGACGAGGGACGGAGGTGATGTCTTTGAGAAGGAAAAAGGGAGTAGGCATTTCGAAGAACTTAACAATGCTAGGCCCAGAAATCTCAGATATATACCTAGCGACATTATGCAGGGTCAAAGGGACTTAGGAAACAGAACTTATGCGGCACCATCACGAGGACGTGACAACAACGATGTATTTCATATATCTACGGCAGGAGAAGCAAAAAGCTGGGAATATGTTAGGCTGGTGGCGCTGCGAAGAAGATGGGATCGCCTCACTCAAACAACATGGGGGGGGAAGGAAAAACAACACACGACGAGTCAAGAAGGGCCGAACCAAGAAATACGCTTGCTAACAACCATCGGCCCCTCGAGGGGACCACGAAAAAGACGAGCGCCGGTATACTTGCGAGGGGACTAGGAGAAAAGGGCCGTTGGACACGGAAGAAGGAGAGGTGATGGCAGTCACTAACCAGGTAATAGCTTTCCTCCATCAAAAGTTGAAGACGATCCGCTGTGTCTTTGGTGGCGATTTCCTGGATTTGGGCGACTGTCAGAAGGGCACTATAGTGCGCCAAGAATAGCAAGACACGCACATGGAAAGCTTGACTCCAAGTGGCCTCCGTACCAAAACACGTTAACGGGGACACATCTCTCCAAATTTCACAAGCAGCCCGCAGAAGCCGACAGCGACGACCTAACTCAACTACTTCGTCGGCCAACTTAGGAATACCCTCGGGAGAGTAATGATGAAAAAACGAGGTGGCCCGGTCCAGAAAGGTGGGAGGGTCCATGGTGATATAGGCGTGATCACAGCTCCGAGTCCACACGCAACCAGACAGGGTGGCCATCGCAAAGACTGATGGAATCGAGTTGATGCATAAGTAATTTATAGGACACGGAAAGTGTTTTGATTAGCGACAGCATGGGAGGACTCTTCTCAAGAAGCCAGGACCCTAACAGGAGCGCTAGCCAATCAGAAACGTTTAACTTATTCTGGGACCTTCAAAAAGGAAATCGACATTCGATGTTCAGCGCTTACTCACAACCGCACTAAACGGGCATAAGCGATCACTGGTTTTCTATTTCTTTATACGCTCTACTTCTTACATGGATCCGCTTATTTATTTCCAGACAGTCCCTATTTTCTACTTAGGCTGGCACGGTAATGGCTATTGGACCGCGTCGGCAAAGGGGTTTTTGCGCTGTGATGATCTACTGAGCATTTCCCCTTTTACTTATTTTTCTTTTGATTACTTACAAACTGACGATTTGAAGCAAAGGGGGGGCGTTTATTTTTAGTGTTGCACACTACAAAGTACGTATCAAACAACAAAGTCCATAAAAAGTTTAAAGCGCTAAGGGTCGGCAACTACGGATCATACTCGGGAAGGGCGGGATCGCCCAAAGGAAGCAAGTCCCCATCCTGGATCGAGTTACTCGCTTGCCACTCAAGCGCAGCTGTAATATCATCATGGAGCTCGAGCAGGAGGTGCTCACGGCGAGCTAAGGTGGAAACACAAGGACGCAAGTTGGCAAGTTCATGACCAACGACTTCGGTCGCATCCTCGATATGGCGAAGTTGCTGGCAAAGGTCGGCAGAGGGATGGAGAGGAGTAACAGGATAGGAGAACTCGTCCCTGAGCCAAGGGAAGGCGTCGCCAGAAACTCGCATCGCGGGAGGGGGCGTCCAAAAGGGATCGAACTTACCGGGAGATTAGAAAAGGGGAGAAAAGGGCACGAACAAAGACAGACATACCCGGACAGTTACAGGCGCATGGGGTGTCCACTCATGGCGCTCGTTGCTGGGGGACATAGCTCTAGCGGAAGAAAGATGGATGCTGTAGGGAGGCAAGTACCTTCAGCGGCGATGACGCTCACCTTCTGGCACCAGAGTTTCTTCGGACTCCGGCGCCGTAGAAGTCTCATGACTACTAGGAAAAGAGGAAAAGCTGTGGGGAGGAGTAAGGGACAGAGTAATCGGAAGAGCAACAGGAGTGTTGCTAGCCACAACTGGTTCAGGGGCAGGGGTAGCGCCAGCGACAGACATAATGACATCTTCAGCAGCAGGGATAGCCACTACGGCAGGAACAGGAGTGGGGGACCTATCAGTCAAGAAGTTAGCATGCGAAGAAAAATGACCGAGGAAAAACGCGTACTGGTTACCACTGGGGCCACTCTGACAAGGGTTAGCGGTGATAGGAGGAGTAAGGCGAAGCAGGAGAGCGCGTACCGCCAACAGCGCATCGGCATCAACAACGGGCTCAGCTTCATCATCATCCTCTCCCTCAGCATCCCTCTCAGTGCCCTCCTCCTCATCCGTAGAAGACTCAGTCGAAGACAAAACCACAGGCGTAGCAGGCGCTAGCTCGCAGCGCTTACCAGGACTCTTGCCAGGAGACGCAGCAACAGGCTTACGTTTCGAAGGAATGGGACGACGAGGAGAGCGAGCAAAAGGTGCCGCCACGGTGGTACCATCCTGGGTAGTCAGCAGTGCCAGGCTGGCTGCGCTGATCAATGTGGGCTGGTGAGTAGCCGCTAGATCACGTTGCTGCAACACAAAGTTCCGGGCGTTACGAACCAACACTGCGCGCTCATAGTTCCTTTGCATGATGGCGTCCCTACCACGTTCACGAGTACGAATCCCGTTGAAGGCGCAGCCTCGTTTCAATGCATCGCACCAATAGCAAGGCAGAGAGGCGGTAGGGAACCAGCAGCCCTCAATCGTTCTCAGACCAACACTTGTCACACTAAGAAAGAAGTCAGCAACGGCATCAACCTATCAATGGGCAAACCAGTACTTACCGCGCCAATTTTTGCCCTAAACGCACGACGCTCCAAGGGTGCAACGGTAACCTTCTTCTTGCCACCCAGTACTTGGACACCAGCCAGGATGCCGGTATTAATGACAGTAGTATCATGGCAAAGATGCAAAAGGTCGCGAAGCTCCGCATCGGTGAACATGGTCTGGTTAGGCGCCTATCGACATTAAAATTTAGGCACTAAAGTCTAGCGACAACAAGCAAAGCACTTACGACATACAAAGGGGGAACATGAGCAGGAAGATTGATCTGGAAGGGGAGAAGTCAGAAAAATGGAGTAAGGAAGATAGGGAAGGAACGCACGATACGTTTGGGAGAACTAGCACGAGCAGGGGGCGCTCGTTCAATAACAATGGCGAAATTATGTGGAGGACCATGGGAAGCTGGGCGTGTTGGGCCAGGTTGTGGCTCGCTACAGGAAACGGCAATACGTTTGATGGCCAAATGAGGAGGGGCAGTATGGACGGGAGAAGCAGCACTTGGGGCAGGACGAGTGGAAGAAGCAGCGCCATGAAAAGGGCTGCCAAGAACGGAAGGAGGCGGAACAGAAGTCGAAGAAGGAGGGGCAGTAGGAACAGAAGGGACAGTAGAGGCCGATGGGGCAGTGGGAAGACTGGCAACGGTGGGAGATGTGGCAACCGACTACTCAAGGATTAACAGTGGAAAAAGGGGGGAAGAAAAGGAAGGACTTACTTCGCTGACCTCGGTACTAGCCAACAACGCATCGATCTCGTTGGATAAGGAGGGAGCCTAGTATGGGCGCTGAACCTTAGCGCCACAAAGCCAAAATCAAACTTAGAAACTTACAAAAAGGTCCGCAAAAGGGCGCAACCAATCGGCACCTTCGAACTCACGGTACCGGGCCACACACCACTCGCGAACCTCGTCACCCTGCTTCCAGGAACTGTCAGAGCCGCGAACCACGAGCCAGTGCCGATAGAGTTGCATAATACCAGGGACGGTTTGTGGCGCATCGGCGGGACCGACAGACTTAGCACAATCAAATAAATAGGAGGCCTTAGCCAGGAAATTGCAGAGAGCAGAGGCATCGAAAGAAGTGGACATGCTGGAAAGATGGGAAGGAAAACATGGGAAGGTGAAGTGCGGAAAATGACTTTTATAAGGTGCCAGCGGCATTATACGGACCATAGCACAGTCAAATTAATGACGGCGTTTGACTGAGAACAGTCAATTGTTCAGTTGGGGGGAGATGATAGGCTTCTACTCGGACTGAGCGCATCAAGGGACATTATAGGCCGACCAACACTTGACACACTAGAGACTCTAGCGACCAGCCTTGGGTACAGAGCTGCCCTAGCACGGGCGCTCTATGGCAAGACTTATCCATTCATCTCAATCACCAGTATCAGCCCCTCAGCG
>QGOA01006134.1:0-15746 GCA_003313075.1 Termitomyces sp. MG16
CTTGTTTGGTACGCTTCGACTGGCACGCCTTAGTATTCGCGTGCTCTAAGCTTTGGTACGCACTTCACGACTCTTAAGTTACTAACTTGGTCTCATCTTAGAACCTCCGGTTCACGACTCGACCCCCTCTAACCCCAGTTACCTCCAACCCAAAACCCCTGGACTCTAGTCCCCTATCCCAGGATTACCCCTGTCCTCGTCTTGAACCCCGGAGCCCTAGCCTCGGAGTTCCAGACACCCGAGTATTCGTAGGTCAAGTCCACATCGTAAGGGCGTTGCTTTCCCGGAAGGCCCCCGACTTAGCGGAACCTGACAATGCCATTTGTGAAATTTGAGGAGACACGTCCCCATTAACACGTTTTAGTATAGAGGCCACTTGGAGCCAGACTTTCCATGTGTGTGTGCTGCTATTTCTGGTGCATTACAATGCCCTTCTAATAGTTTCCCAAACCCAGGAAATCACCACCAAGGACATAGCAGATCATCTTCAGCTTTTGATGGAGGAAAGCTATTACCTGGTTAGTTACTGAGCCATCACCTCTCCTTCTTCCATGTCCAATGGCATTTTGCTCCCAGTCTCCTCACAAATATACCAGCGCTTGCCTTTTTTGTGGTCCTCTCAAGGGTCTGGTGGTTGTGAGCAAGCATATTTCTTGGTTTGGCCCCTCTTGACTTGTCATATGTCTGTCCTTGCCCCTTTGTGTCATTTGAGTGAGGCAATTCCATCTTCTCTGTAGTGCCACTGGCCTGACAGATTTCCAGATTTTGCTTCTCTTATTGTAGATTTATGAAATGTATTGTTGTTGTTGCATTCTTGTGATGGTGCCGCATAAGTTCTGTTTTCTAAGTCCCTTTGACCCTGCACAACATTGCTAGGTATATATCTGAGATTTTGGGCCTAGTGTTTATGTCAGGTTTAGCGCAATGCCTACTCCCTTCTTCCTTCTCAAGGATAGTACCCCTGTCTATTGTCCTGAGGTTTTAGATCATCTCAAGATGTTTTTTGCTTGTCTGCCCCTGAGTGGTATTTGGCACCAAAATAGCAATATTCTTACCCTGATCTGACACTACCGTTTACTTCTGGTTATGATCCAGGAGTGGCTCGTGGAGACCAAATAGCCCCCAAATGCAGTAAGTCTTTACAAGCAGTGTGGTTAAGTACCTTTTACGCATCCCTCAGCCTCCTGTTTCCAGCAGTCAAAGGTGCTTGGAGTTTCTACTCCTCAAAACTGACCACATCGTTAGTTTCTTTTTCCTTCCATCCTCTCTGGCTTGCTAACTCCTTGCCTCCCCAGGCACTGAAGTGGTTACCGAGGATGTTCATGCTGCCATGCTTGAGCGTATCATTATTTCTTTTATACCTCTAGCTCCTCGCTTCAGAGCTGGAGTGCCACCTGCCCCCATATATGTTTCTCCTCCACCTAGCTTCTCTACTTTTTTCTCTGGGACTGCCTCCTTCACTTTGTCGCCCCTCCTACTACCTGCACTGCCTCCTTCTTCTGCACTACCTTGCTACAGGCAGCAGCCTAGGTGCTCCAGTAGACATGTCAGAGGTTCTTGCCATAAGGCCTAATATAGCCAATTGTCAAATCTTGTTAATTTTGTAGTTGAATAGTATGCTTATTTATGCTTGGTTGTTCTTTTTATGAGTGTGGTGCAAGGCGCTAAGGTCTAGTGCCCTATCTAATCATCTTCTGCTACTAATTTTCTTCTGCATCTGGTGTGACTTTGTCATCATTCACTAGTTTGGTCTCCTCTAGCTCTTGAAGTTTAGCAGTGTCAATGTCCAGCACTGACAAAGGTAAGGAAATGTGTTCATGTGCTAAGTAGAGAATGAGTCAGAACACCGCTACCAGTTGATGCAAAACTAAGCTGTCCAATTCACAAAGTATGTAGGCTCCTCCCCTATTGTGGGAAACTACTATGAGCAGTCCTAGATACTGTGGTCACATCTTTTTATTGTGTGTTATCTCGATTTTCAAGTTCCTTATAAGGACTAGTGCTCCTGTTGTAAAGTTATAGTCCCTTATAGTGGCACTGTGCTTACTTTCAAATCATAGTGCTGCTTGTCAATGTGCCTGGAATACAATCTTGTGTAAGTGTTTGAGGTCCTCCATACAGCGCTGTAAATCTATTGCTTGTCTAGCAATCATATCTGTAGAAGCCAATAATGAGTTTGGTGGGGATTGCAAATAAGTCACTTCTACTATGTCCGCTAGTAGCAGTGGATAGGTACCAGTTGCAGCGTAGTAAGAGGAGCAGCCCATCCTTTTTCATACAGTTACCTATTCAGACTAAAAGACCAAGTAAGTTGCTTCACTCCAGCAATTTTTGTTACTATCAACCACCTTGAATAATGCCTGTCAAACATTGAAATGTGGCCTCTCTATAATACTGTTTGCTCATTTGTTGTATCCCAAGACTCTTATATGCTGTATATTATACTTCTTTGCAAAATAAGCAAGTGCCTTAACTATAGGCACCTCATTGTCTGTAACAATCTTGTGTAGGGCCCCCCATTAGCAGATAACATCTTCAAACAGCCACTTAGCTATTGCGTCCATGTTTTCTCATTGTAACATGCAAAATTCCGGCCAGTGCACCAGAGAACATCTGCCTTGAATAATATATTTGTAGCACCCAGACTTGGGCATATGCATAGTGTCAACATATATTTTTCCAAATAAGGGTGCTGGAGTCACTACCATAGGAGGAATGAGAACTTGACAAGTCTGTTGAACCTGGCAAAGGTGACAAGTGCAAATATACCATGCAATGTCAGTGCTAACTTGGGGCCACCAGAAGTGCTTCAGCAGGTTAGACCTTGTTGCATAGATGACCTTCTCAGTGAGCGTGAGGCACGATAAGCGATCCAAGAATTAGGTCTATGTGCTGAGTCAGCACCAGTGGTGGACGGAAAATCTCTTCGTTTGCCACCATCGCAGCAGTCGCTGACCTCACACATAGACCCAGATAAGATAATTTTCTGATTCAAGCTCTAAGTCAACAGTCAGAGATCATCACTAGATAAGATGGAAGCACTAGGAACCAACCCACATGAACAAATCTGCCTGGACTTCACCGTGGACGTCTTCAAGGAAGCACGCAATGTACTCCAGGATGCAAACGAGGGCGTGGACGACGCCACGGCGGCAGTGATGATGACACAGCTCTGGAACGCCACAAACCATGCTGATCAAGTAGTCTGGGATGCGAGGATTCGCGAGCGGGAGCAGTGCAAAGTGGAGAGAGTGCAAGGAGAGGAACAGAGAGGCTGAAGCCAGAGCCCAAAAGGAAAGGGCAGCAGTGAGTGAAGAGATGAAGAAAAACAAGCTGAAATACCTAGAGATCCCCATACGGCCAACGCCCGAGCTGCCAGTGGAGATCCCCTCACGTTACGCAACATCAAAACTCCAGAAGGGGCAGTACGTCGAGCTCTGGTACTTCACCAATGCTGGCCTCAAGCATGCGCAAGCGAACGACGCGTTAGTAGACGATGACACCATTGTAGCGATAGCAGGTAGGGACGGGAAGGTAGATCTCGTTTCAGCTGCCACGACAAAGGATGCCAAGTCAGTGGTTTCGGATTGTCTCCTGACATGGGACGACTTCATGATGGCCGTCCAATGCATCCTCTTTGCTATGGAGGCAGCAGCATGGACGGACCAGAGGGTCACCATGCTAGCGAACTTCTGGGGTAAACTACAGGCCCATCCCCTCAGGGCTTCACCCAATTTGCTTGGCACCAGGCAATAGGCTCGCCGGCCGGCACATGGGACATAAGCATGATCAACAAGACTGTGCTCGCAAGGATGCAGGAAGAGGTGTATAGGGAAGACAGGAGACGCAAGGATAGGAAGAAGGATAGCCTCGTAAGTGATTCAGCCCTCCTCCTTAAGGAGACGAGCTGACCATGCTATCTCTATCTCCTCAACCAACCTCCTAACCTCCCCCCACCTCCAATGTCTTGTTGCTCCATCGACGATATGCTGCACTGTCATGACATCGCTCATATGATTTGCTACACATTGACGTGATGTTATATTCTGCCACACATGCGCATCTATCGCACAATGCATTATGCGTGTTGCCATGATTGTTCTGCCACGCATCCCATGATCTCATCCAGGATGTCCTCGCCACACGATCCCCAAATACCTCAATGCGTGATGCCATGATTATTTGATGCCATGCATCCCATGACCACATCCGGGATGTCCTTGCCACACAATCCTCGAATACCACGACACACAGTGCCATGATTGTCCGATGCCACACGATCCCTGCATGCCACACATCCCACAACCACATCCAGGATGCTCTCGACCTGCCACACATTCTCTGCACCAACACAGGCAGAGAACGTCACATATCTGATGGGCCGGGATGCCTCCCGTGGCCATGCCAAGCGCTCCAGAAGTCCTCAGCAGCCACGCTCCCAACGCCATCGCCACAGCACCCCATCCTGGGAACGCCACAACCAACATGGTAGGGACCGCTATAGGCCGGGGGGACGCAGGTTGCCGAGGCAAAGTGCTTCTCCAAGGGACAAGTTTGCTCGGGATTTTTGCAACAGCACAGGCAAGATCTTGGCTGTCTGCGCCGCACAGATCTGGAGTTTCGAGCCAAGGAACCTATGGTTCCTTTCCCCAGACACAGCAACAGCAATATTATTTAGAACTACTACCTTCTGAATACTAAGTATGTTACTGTTTGACCATGAACACCTCCCTCCTCAAGTCGCCACAGGTGAAATCACTCACATAGAGTAGAGTTTTGGTATCCCAAATTGTCATGCATTGCTTGCAGAATTTGGATACAACTATCCTGCTTAATCACTAGCTTATGCATGCCATCTCTATTTTGCTGCCAGAGTCAGTCTTTGATTAAGAAGAAGGTTGTTGCATATCAAATAAATGTGGTGTATTCCACAATCAGTAAGGTTTTGAGGTTGCTGCAAATCCTTTAGCCACTTCTTAACTTGGTCCACTCGCTGATCTTCTGTCTTTGCTTTAGCACTTTGTGGTACCGCTGAATATGATAGCTTTTGGCTGTCTTCTTGCAAGGGTCTGGGTTCCTTGACTATCTTTAGATTGTTAGATGGCTTAGCGATGTTATAGATACTGGCCATATAAAAAGTTAATGGTGCCTCATATGATTTAGGTTAATATGGCACCAAAGGATGTAACTCAGTAGAGACTGGTTGATCTTTGCGAAGCAAGGGTATAGGTAGCTGAATGATATGGACAAATCCGTATAGTCAATCAATCCAGTCATCAAATGCTTTATTGTCACTTTTGTCTAGTGTCTTATTCTCTAGCTGTCATGGGCGTTGAGATAAGCCATCCAGCTCATGAAATGCACTTTTCACATGAACTAACTCAAAGTGGAACATTAGTATCGCTACAATCCAGCAATTCATACTAGCCAAGGGTTGGATGTCTGAATTCTGCAACATTCCTTTAATGTAATGTGTGTTGACCTTGACAATCAGATTTTAGACCCCTATAAGATACATGCATAGTGCTTAAAATGACTGGAACAAGCCATATAACTCTAGCTTAGGCTGGCTGTAGCATGATTCTCTGTCGTTAAGTATAATCAACCCAAAGCAGTTGTAGCACCTAATCTTGCAATTTGCACTGTTGCACTGATACAGGAAGAAGCCAACTGCAATGTATGAAGTGTCGACAGCAAGTATGACAGGATTGGCAGTAGTATAGTCAATGAGCACCAAGGGCTTTGCTTCTTGTAGCACCTTGACTAAATCCTTTTGGGCACTAATTTGATCAGGTCCAAACTCAAAGGGTACCCCTGAGCAGGTTAAGTGATTGAGAGCATGTGCTTGGTGCGCAAAATGATGAATGAACATGTGGGCGACACCTACTGTGCCTAGAAACACACAAACTTCCAAAAGGTTATGGCAGACTTCCCACTTCTCAAGCAGCGCTAATCAGCTTTCTTCAGGTATTCTGTCATCTGGCATGCAGATATGGCTTAAAATTTTAAATTGCGATGTGCAAAGAACCAACTTGTAGCCTGAAAAAGTCCTGCCACAATATTTCATGCATTGTAAAACTTGGTTGACCAATTGAAAGAAGTCTCATAGCACCATACAAATCTTGGGGTTCTCCAGATGGACTTCAGGTTTGCCATTTATCAAGCACCAATCTTTTGGTTTCTTAATGCCTACATTATTGATAAAATTGAGCACATGGTGAGGTATCTCTGACTATAAGATAAATGTAATGTTGTCATGGAATATAGGTACCAAATTGGTCCATCTCATGGGGAGCATTATTAGCCATAGCGCTCCAAATGGTGTTTGAAATGTTGTTAAGTTTCTAGAGAAAGGATAGATTAAGCGCTCGTTGTAGTCCACGTACAAATCCAAGGTAGCGCCACAGATGTGGCCTGCAAAGGACTCAGTGATGTGATTAGAGAAGGGTGGTACTCCTAAATGGCAAATCATAACTTTGTTTAATGGCTCTAAACTGTGAACTATACGTAGCTTTCCATTTTTCTTGAGGATGCAAAACCATCTCGAGCAGTAAGCTGAATTGGAAGGCTCATATATGCCAGCTGCTATCTTGGAACAATTAATCTGGCATACTTCAGCTTCTATCCCAGGTAGAATTGGTTGGTTATGCTTGGTCCATGGTATGTGGGGAATAGTTGGTATAACTACTGGCAGAAAGAAGTCAGTCCTAAGTTTACCATGCTTTGAGTCTTCCCAAGCGAATGCTTTGTTTTGTTTCTGCATAATGTCGACTAGCATGTCCAATTCCACCTCTGATAGAAAGCCTGTATCATAGGCGCTAAGGAATAGCGTCTTTTGTTCTGCTGTAAACTGTTCCATGGGTTCAAAGAGTGGTGGATTCAGGTTGAGCTTGGGAAGTGTTGCTAATGGGTCGTTAATTATCTTTCTTTTGATACAAAATTCTTTGGGTATGGTACTTGCTACCAGTTTTGTTTTAAGCACTACGGGCTTGTACTTCTTTTTGACCTGAACCCCTTTGTGCTTAGAAGTACTATTGTTAGCAAACATATTATATGTAGAATTTTGGTTTCTGGCAAAACCGGATATTAAAGGTTCTTTAATGTCAGAAGTAGAAATGAAGTAAGTGTCTGTTGAAAGGTTTTTAGTAATATCCAAAGCTGTGAGGTATAGGTATGATAAAGCTTTGCTGGTAAGCGACGAAGAAGAGTTCAAAATTTTGGGGGCTAAAGGAGTATGTGATATATGAGTTACTTGCCCAGTTTAATGATTATAGTCCAAAATAAGCACTTCATCTCCATGATCCTCATTACTCATCTCTTTGATGGTGCCAGAAAACACTTGCAGGGATTGTCGCTAACATAAGGTCATTTTCTCGGTCCTAGTTTCTGGTATTTTTCTCGGAAGAAAGTTGGAACTGTTCTTCTTATGCCAGAATTAGGGTCACTGATAGTTAGTGTTGTTTCATCTTCTGATGTTGTCTTGACCACCAATTTTGCTAATATGTCAAAGGGTCATCCTAATAATAAGTCATATGCTGGTGATCTGAGAATATGGATTTGGAGATAAAAAGTAAGATTGCCAATAGCACATGAAACATTTTATACCATTTCCAAAGATTGATCAATAGTCCTGTTGGCACTTTGCATATTCAGAATGATTGTAGGATCATATATGATGCCCAGCTCATTAGCAACATTAGCAGCTATTGAGATAATTTATGATCCACTGTCTACAATAGATTCTATCTCACTTTTGCTGTCTACTGTTAGCATGATTGAACAAATAGTGTGGGAGTCTTGTGCAACCATGAGAATGGCTGAATCATCGTCAGTTCATAGCAACTTTAGGTAGATCTCAACCAGGTCTACTGATGTAGCTTCCCTAGATGGTTCTCTCATTTTCAGTGCTTCTTCTGCCTCAGGCACTATAGTTTCTGTGATATAGGCAAATCCTAGTAGCGTGTTGTCACATTTGTCCACTGTCACTATATTGTTGGCTACATTTTGTCAAGGAGTAACTACTGTATACATTTGATTCCTAACATCTGGTGCTACACTGCATAATTCTCCTACCAATAGCATGACCTGGCTCTTCATAATGCAATCAAAGACTGCTTTAGACTTTTCTAGATCATATATAGGTGCAGTTGGTCAGTAGCCTTCTATTGGTTTGTCTGGTGCTCCAAAGTTACGATTAAGAGGTGGGGTGTAGTTGCTTCCAAGACCTAAATATGGGTGTAACAGTGGCTCGGTCATGGCGGGTGCCTGAGCTGTGTCTAGTGTGTCATTGGTAGCGCTTGAACTCAAGAGTTTTACTGGTGCGGGTTCCGACATAGTGCCTGAGGGCCTATAATCCTTTAATGGCTGTTTGCCCTTCCTGATCTCTACTCTATCAAAGACCTGATTTTTTAGCACCTTTAATTCCTTCTCCAATGTTTCAATTCTTTCTTTGTGTGATAATATGGGTTGCTCATTAACAGCATTAAATTGAAGTACCTCATAAATTAATGCCTGTTGAGGGTTCATTTCTGTCTCTTTTGACATAGTGCTGTTCAGATTGCTGGTGGTGCCATTTGTCAATGCACTCCTGGAAAGTCTTGTGCTTGGGATAGATGGGAATGTTAATGCCTGATGGTAAGACTATTTTACCATCCACACCTTGGCAAGCTCTTCCTTGTTGCAAATACTGTTTGAGGATAGCACAATGTTCCCTAGTCATGGTGTGTCCAGCCTCATCACAAAAATGGCACAGTCCTGTCTGCACATTGTTTCTAGGCATTGAAAGACTAGTCAAGATCAAGGTCTTCAGCTTATTCATGACAGTGGTGACCATGGTGTTAACGGCGCTCTCCAAGTCCTCTTTCTTGACAAATTCATTGCAATTGTTAGCGGTGTTAAGAGTTGGCAACCCTGGTTGGGGTGGCATTTTCCCATGGTCTGAACCAGGTCGCTGCAAGGGTATGCCCATATCTGTGCCATTTAATACCCACTTTCCTGCCTCAAAGACTTTATCTATATCATAAAGCTCCTTGGGATGATGGTCATGCATAAGAATCTCCAGACAATGCGCAATCCTCATCCATAGCGAGGTCAGAATCTCTTGTTGAAATAAACGCCGCTCCTCATTTCTATAGAGCTTTTTGTTCTGTACTAGCCATCTCGCTATTTGCTGAAAATCTCAATAGTAAATTGATAGCATGCCTTAAGTGTGAATTCCTATTGCAAAGGTGTCCTGCACTAGCTTCTGGATCTCCATTACCATATAACGTGTATCTTCTTCAGCACCTGGATAAAGATGAATGATTGCCTTTTTCCATTTGTCATAGGTAAAAGGCCTTGGTACTGCTTCATTTGTTAATCCATAAAACTCGTTTAGGCCTGTTCATGATTCGGCAGTATTGTATGAGATGTATCTGGCAGTATACTCCTTCTTCTGCATATTGTCAGTTATGCAACAGTCATGTAGCAAACATTCAAGTTCTTTAAAATACTGCATTAGTTCTCAAAGCTTGGTTTTGTCCCATTTTGGCAATGAGAAGTAGTTCTTAGGTGACATGTGCTGTGTGTTGGCCTGCTCCCTATTGGCTGGTGTTTGTGTCAATGTAGGTATAGTGGTAGTACTAGTATCACTTGGCATTGATGTAGTAGGTACAGGTTTGGTTACTTCTAAGTTGCTAAGTTCTGGCAACAACAACCTAGATAATTCTTCTAGAGGAGTAAGCGGCGTATGATTTTTACCAGTTAAGTACTTAAAAGGTTGGGAGAAAGGAAAAAAGCTCTCTGCTAGGCTATCTGGTGCTGCCTCAAGCTTCTGGTCCAAGATTTGCCTTGGTAGCACACCTAGTAAGTAGGGTGAGTTGGTGGTGCCTTGTTCAAACATGCTCTCCAACAGGAGGCAGCGCTGTTACTGGGCTTGAGTTTCTGGTAGAATTCTGTCTTGACAAAAACCTCTCATGGTGGGCTCCAAAATGATGATGCCAACCTGGGTTGGATGTGCTGGATGTATACGCAATACAATGCCATCTCCAGTGCCTGGCATACATAGTTGTGAGGAGTTCTGACAGAGTCCTAGTGTGCTTGAACAAATGTGATAGAATGACACACTAGATAATAGCACCTCAGATGCTACCTGGCAAACTGTGAGTGCCATAGCCTAAGCAAAGATATAAAAATGAAGACAAATAATGTGCCCATAGGTGGCACTGCAACAATGAAGATGAGACAAACAAGGTTAGCACCCAACTTGGTGGCAACATTGGGCTAAGCTAGTGCAATTTAAATACTAAGTGTAACTTGGGTGCTCAAGAATTACGATTTGTTGTTTTCTTATGTTATCTTTTATATTATGCACTACTATATTTTTGAAATAAGTCCATTTGCGATGCTACCAATTGGTGCCTCTCCTTGTGGTTTCAGGTAACGGTGACCTGTCAACAGCGACCAGCACACATAGGGAAACAGCAACCAATGGCGTTATAGCCCATTGGCCATGGCAACTCTAAACTGACTTAAACTTTGTATGAGTCTGCTCACTTTTTAGTGTAATTCTGATTGGCCAGGCCTTTGCGGAGTATGGTCAGAAAATTCTCAACAGATGCCATGAATTCTACTGTCAGCACTAAACCTGGTATCAATTCTTGATGAATAAAATGTTGGGCTAGAGTATATCCTGTTCCATCGCTGCTGATTCTTTAGACTTCTGATTGAAGTGTCTCGTCCAATGGCAGCACCTAATGCTAACCCCTTTATAGAACTAATTGGGGTTTGGTCAAAGTTGTGTCCCCACCATTGTGCTAGTGCCCTGAGTCCTGGGTCTTCTAATCCTTCAAAGTCAATAAGTGGTATATGTTGAAGGCTTAATAGTGGTGGTTTAGAGTGATAAACAACACCTATAATTGAGCACTAAGGTCTGTGGTGTTCTGTGTCTGAGAGGATTACTAGGATCTTGAGTATGGCCTGTGTCTGTAGGCCTGTAGTGTGCCTCTTGATGTGCTCAGTCCAAGTAGAAGTCTATCAGCATTATTTTGTTGTAGGCCTTCTCTTGGTCAAGTGCTACAATTACTCCTTTCTTCTCTACTTCTGCTGCTGATAATGCCAACTGTGGTTGAGTGCACTGGATGTATATGCAGTACAATGCTGTCTCCAGTGCCTGGCATACGTAGTTGTGAGAAGTTCTGACAGGGTCCCAGTGTGCTTGAGCAGATGTGATAGAACAATGTGCTAGATGATAGTGCCTCAGGTGCTACCTAGCAAACAGTAAGCGCCATAGCTTAAGCAAAGATAAAGAGAAAAAGACAAGTAGTGCAGTGTAATATGGCTGTAGGTGGCACCGTAAACAATGAAGATAAGATAGACAAAGCTAGCGCCCGACTTAGTGACAAAGTCAGGCAAAGCTAGCATAATTTGAATGCTAAGTGTAACTGGATATCAAGAGGTTACAATTCCTTTTTCTTGTACATGTGAAGTAGCTATCTTATATACTATGCACTACTGTGTTTTTCAAGATAAGTCCATCTGCAGTGCTACCTCATAGCGTCTCTCCTCATGGTTTCTTCTAACAGTGACCTGTCAACAGCAACCTGTTGCACATGGATGACGGTGACCAATAGCATTATGACTCATGGCAACCAACAGTGACTCTAAATTGACTTAGAATTATACAGGTCTGCTCACTCTTAATATAATTCCGATTGGCCAGGCTGTTCCAAAGTATGGTCAGAAAATCCTAGACAGACACCATGAGCACTAATGTCAGCACTACTTATTGTATCAATTTCTGACAGGTCCAGATGTCGTGTTTAAATATATCATGTGCCACCATCATTGATTCTTTTAGACTTCTGATTGAGGTGTCTTGTCAAATGGCAGCACCTACTGCTGACCCCTTCTGGAAGTGATCAGGGTTTGGTTAGAGTCCTCCTCCCATTGTTGTGTTAGTGCTATACATTTTGAGCCTCCTTGGTCCTTGAAATAGATAAATGGAGTGTGCTGAAGAACTGATAACTGGTGATTAAAGTAAATGAATAAGTCCTGCAATAGAGCAACAGAGCTAGGGCTGCTCTGTATCCAAATTGGTCACTAGAGTCTCCAGTATATCAAGTGTTGGTTGGCTTATAATGTTCCTTGATGCGCTCAGTCCAAGTAGAAGCCTATCACTGCATAGTTAATCATTAGTTTTACCATTTTAACTTGGTTGTAAATAGTTCTTCCTTTCATAAATCCAGCTTGATCCTTATGTATGATATTTGAAATTGCCTCTGCAAGCTCATTTTGGAGGGCTCTAGTTAGTATCTTGTAGTCTGAGTTCAACACCATGATGGGCCTATAGTTTGCAATGTCAGCTCTGTCTTTCTTCTTGTACAGTGGGCACATCCAGCCCTCTGCAAAGTTTGTTCCTCCTTCTACCCTGTTCTTCTCTATGTCATTGTAGACATCTTGAAGGATTCCTACTATATCACCATATCCTTTATTCTTCTTTTTTTTTTGATTTCTTGTAGACATAGCACTTTGAAAAGTTCTGCTGGAATACTGTCCAGGCCTGGGGCCTTTCTATTTGGTTGCTGTGCCAGGGCTTTTTCCACCTCTTGTCTTGTAAGTTTCTTTGTCAGTTTTGCTTTCTTATCCTGGTCTATTCCTTTTTCTACCTCTTCCAGTATTTCCTTTATAATTTCCCTATGCAGGTCCTGGTTTTCTTCTATTCCTTTCTTCTGTTGGTCATTGTGATACTGCTTTGCCAGCTCAGCCATCTCGCTGGACCTTGTTATGTATGTGGTACCTTCCTCCTCTGTTGCTACATCTGGTCTTGGTGTCATCTTTAGTCTTTTTATTGTGTCTCTTGGTTTTTGTTTTCTATTTTGGTTCGACCACTGTCGGCTTATTGTTTCTGCAAATTTAAAGTGGTTTGCAGCTGTTGTTCCTTTACCCCTGTTATTCTTCTGAATTATTTTTAGTTTCAGTTTCTCACTCAGTATGTCTGCTGTTAGTTTTTTCCTTTTTTCCTTCATATTTGTATCATTCACTGATAATCATATAGCTGCTTGTAGCTCCTTAATCCTCTTATCTATTGGAACTATCTTTGTTTTTGACCTCATCTTTGCTAGAGTGACTACATCACTCTTCAACTTACACCAAGCTTTTTGTACTCCTGTTAGTTCCTGGATGTGCTGTGGGGCTATGACTGCTCAATCCTTTAGATATTCAATTTCTTTTTGTGTTTCCAGTACTTGTTGTTCAATTTCTTGTAGCAGCTTCCTATCCTGCATCAGGTACATTTGCCATAGCCATCTGCCTTTTCTTACAAACAGATCATTGTAGTTTTCAATTCATGCTGTCACCATTCTGTGATCAGTGGGCACTGCCGTTTCAGTAATTTCCCATTGATAGGACCCTATACAGGTTAGGCGCATCAACGGCAGGCTCGGCACCGGCTCCGGAAACCTTGCCGCACTCGTTCCGAACTTAGCGCACGTGTTCTACCTATTTTAAGCCATTTCTGACGGCCGCACACGGCAAGAAGCAGATCCAATCAGTGATAGCGCCGATCGGCAGACAGAATGACAACTGACAGATGGCATCAGTCACTGACGACAGCGCTTAGCGAGAAGCCTGATGATCTATCAAAAACTGACGGACAGCTTGGCATTTGACCTTGGCGTCTGACACCGCTTAGCGTCTCGATTTGGCGCCTGACATCGCTTAGGTGCTCTGACGGACAGAAGGGTGATGGAGTGATGGTTTAGCTTCGCGATCTGTCGCCTGGCGTCGCTAAGGCTCTTGAATGGACGGTAGGGATCTGAAACCGTTGGAGCTACCCCTTTGAAATTTTCCAGTTTACCGCACTCTGGCGTCATTAGCCACTGGCGACGGCGAACTCATTGTAGTATAAAAGTACTTACCGACTTGTACATACAACATCAGACGAATAGACCAGAGTTCACTACTCCCCTTTCTTCAGTCTCCCTTACGCTCAAGAGCTCATTTACGCTACGGTCGGCAACGTCAAACTCATCGGCAGTTGCAGACGCTCGCCAACACTCGACATACTCGTGCCTTGCAACTACGGCAGGCATTATCGACGCTTAGACTTCGCTAAGCTTATCGTGCTCTTGCCGCTTACCTTTGCCGTGTTCACTTACCGCTTCTTCCTAGGCGCTTTACCTTAGCGCTTTACACTTGCCGACACCCGTTACCAACTTTTCCCCCTTTTTCACAGACGCGTTCTCTGGGACCTGCCCGGGACTCCTCACATCACTTATAGCGCGCCCAACGCAAACTCTTGGTACGGTAACACTTTAGTTACATTTGTTTCTGACCAAACTTTGGGCGTCATCACCATTTACTAGTGTTATTTACTATATCTTGGGATGCATATATTCTATCTATCCTGGACTGTGAGCCTGTTGCTTTTTGCATTAGTGTGTATGCCTTTTTATTTGGATTGGTATTTCTCCATCCATCTAGCAGGAATAAGTTTGTCAAGTTTCCCATTACTACATCAGGGTAAGGTTGGCTTGGTATATTCTCATTCTATATGTCCCCTAGTTTCTTCCAGAAGTCCCCATTCTCCCTTTTAGTATTTGGTGCATATACATTTAGTATGTTCAATGTCTTGTCAGCATGCCATGGGATGCTCAACAGGATTGCTCTTCCTGGAATAATTTCTGTTACCCTGGTGTCTTTTCAATTTGTTAGGTTTTTATTTAGGGCAAAAGCTACACCTCTGGCATTTGGATGTTCTGTGTCACATGAGGTGTATACTTTAACATGTTTTAGTGTTGCATTAATTTTGTCCTTCTGCGCCTCATCTAGATGTGTCTTCTGTACTGCTAGTATGCTTATTCTGTGGTTTCTCATCAGTCTACTAACATTGTTCCACTTATGGTTCTTGTTGTATATTATTGTTGCCCCTCTTTCTTGTGTATTCATTGATGCTAATTTTATATTGGCTCTCATATTCTTCCTTATCCTTGTTCTGTCTCCATGTTGTCCTGCATAACATCCTCCCCCATTATGTCCTCTCATTCTCTCTATGTCTTCTCTGTTTTGTTGGTTCTCATCATCCTCTCCCAGTTGTATACCATCTTTTCTGTCTGGATTCCCCTCTGGTAGTGGGGGCCACCTTTGAGTCATGTCAAATCCTCTAGGTTCAGGATTTGGGTCTTCTCCAGTGGCGTTTGAGTAGGGTTCTCCTTGACTTCTGGGTCTTTCATCTAAGACTGTACACCCTACTCTGGGCACACTCTCTCCAGGCCCGGGGGTCAGCTCTCTCCCCTGTGAGTTTATTAGTGTGGCAATTGCTAGTAGGTCCTCTAATCTACAATCATTGATAAGGGGACTGGTGGGTTGTCTGACCCATGGCTACACTGCCTCTCTTTGCAGTGTTCCACTCTCCTCAGTCATGCTGTTTAACCTCTATTCTGTGCTCATGCCCAGCTGATTTCAAAGTTCTTGATTGACTTTGCCTCTTTTGGCATACCTCAGGAGGCCTAAATAGGCTGGCATTTGTTGGCAGAGACTTTCAAGTAACCTGCTGCCTTCCTACTAGAAGGGATCTCCCTTACTCTAAGCTTTCCTGTGCATGCAGTAAATTTGGGCTTGGAGTAATTCAGACAATGTTCATTGGGCGCCACATTGTCCTCCCACCTCCTTCTGACTCTGGTCAGAGGGTTTAGATCAGACTGGGCTCTGATCATTCTGGTGGTAGGTTTGTTCTTGTTTTACCATCAACTTCTGCTCAGACTTTGCAT
>QGOA01006135.1:0-16820 GCA_003313075.1 Termitomyces sp. MG16
GCCTTGTGCCATTTCCGAGTACTGGGTAACGTCCGGTTGACCCTCAGAGGGAGCTGAAGAGCTCTCAGGCAATACCGGATACATCAGTGAAGGCATTTGGCTCGCTGGCAGCGACACTCCTGAGACCGTGGATCTATCTCCTGGTTTTCCACCAGGTCGTACAATGGACATCATCCGTGATACGGATAGCCCACCAGGCATTCCATAGCTCGCGCTGACATCGCAAGGGGTCTTTTCGTCCCGCTTTGGCAGAGGTTGGTATGCTGACACAGATTGCGTCTTCCCAGCCTGAAGCACAGGTAAGTCACCTGCGTCTGCAGCTGGGAACGGAGGATCCGGATCAAGAGAGCCAGTCATGGAAGCACGTTTTCAGCGTGATGCCAACAGAGAATCAAGAGGTTTTGATGAGAGTTGCCTAGTCGGTAACAAGCCTAGAGTCTAAAGCCGATAGCAGAAGATTTAAAAAAATGTAACCGGAGTTACGAGTTAGAACTATCTTGTGTGTATCACACAAGTGCTAAATCAGACCGCAGTATTGGATTGACTAGTACTTAGAGTGAAAACAAGATGTTATCTTACGTAATACTCTACTAATTGATTATAGCGTCGTTGACGCTGATGATAATACGGATGACTCCGTTACACATATCTTGTGGAAAAACCCAGCCTCTCCTTACACACGTCGCTCATGTGACAACTCCCTCGCTCTCCAGCATTCTTGAGTTCAGGAATATCTCGAGCGCATAGGTCATGCCCGCGAGGTCACTGAGTACTTCAAAGGATCTCTATCTGTCGAACGTGTGTCAACGCTGTTAGAATGTTGTCATGTTTGGTTGTGATGCGAAAACTAGTGAATTTGTTCTCAAACCACCGTAGGAAGGGACATGGATTTTACCAGCTCACCATCTCTAAAAATGAAGTATAATATCGTATTCTTTGCCTGATTGAGAATGATTTGATCTCGGTTCTTCCATGTTTTAAACGTCGGATCTGCACTATGGTAGCGATATTGAGATCTCGACCTCCCGTGGTGTGCAACTCCTAGCCTTGTCAACTTGAGTGCTCTATTACGTCCGGCGTTCTCCTTTTACCTCTCCTCTTCTCGACTCCCTTCATCCCCTGTCTCCCCTTCTACTAATCCGTAGTCCTCGTCTGCGCCTCTTTCCATCCTCTCCCACCACCTCTCTTCGTCTTTGTCGTTTTCTTCGTCGTTTTCTTCTGGCTTCGATCGCTGTTTGTGTTTTTTGCCCGTCTTGGAGAAGGCTACGAGGTTCATTCTGTCGTCTATTAAACGTTGATGTTCATCGAGAACTGGTTGTACAAAGCCAGGCCATCGAGCAGCTGCGATGTACTCGATCTCAAGGGGATCGTGAATGAAAAAATAACAGACGTCACATAGAACAGTGGTAAAATGTGAATAAAGGCCTTTGAATGAAGGATGATAAGGGCCTGGTGATTGATCGTTGGAAGGGATAAAGTTGGATGTGAGATGTCGTACAATGGCTATCGTTTCAAGTTAGACGAGCCCAGGCGGATTGCTCAGTTGATACGTACCTTCTTTGCTCAGCGGGGGTATGTCAATAAAATACGGATCAGGAGAGGCGCCGAGGGGAGGCCGTATGTCCTCCCACCTCACTTCTGATAATAAAATAATGGACAAATCAAGTCGTGTCTGTAGTCCTGATTGGCTCAGTATCTCGAAAAAATGTTCTTGACATACCAGCTCAGTCAGTCGTGTCAGTGGTACAAGAATCTCAGGCAGAGTTTCTTTCAATCTTTCTGCGCGTTCCACCACAATGACAAGTCGCACATCATCGGCCTCAGGCTTCATCCTCTCCTTCCCTTTCCCGTTACCCCTCACCTTCTTGTGCAGATGCAAACTAACTGCGCGTAGTCCATGAATGAACCCATCAAAATTCTCGTTAAACCTCTGCGTATCCCTGTCCAAAGAAGTCCAATTCGCGCATCCATCGTTCCAGTCCGGACTCCACTTCGTCAACGCGTTCAATACAGAGTCGTATAGTAGTCGAGCTGTAAAACACGCGACTGCGTTCACTTTTGCGAAGTACACGTGTTTCGATGGACCTGGATCAGTGCTTTCAATATTATCGAGAAGAGACGCGACGATGGAACTGGTTATTCGTGGGCAAGTCGTGTCGTTGATGTAGATGAATGGAGGGGGAAATAAGGCTATTAGAGTCGAAAGTTCGTCTATTGGCACAGTGTGAGAGCTCACTTGCACGTGCCTAACACTATGTGCTCGCTTAAACAGCAGATATCTACAACCAGATATGAAACTAATCATTAATCTTGTCTGGTTGCATCATTGTATGGGTCTAGACGTGCTTCTTGGTAGTAGCCAATGGCATGGTACATCTTGTGCTTCTTCCTCTCGTGAGTTTGTAATGAATTTCGTGGGCTTCTTAGATGTAGCTTCGATAGCCACGTAAAACACACTCTGTCGACCGAAGGGTCCAGATTGAGATCGACTGTGAGATTGCCTATTGCGTGGTATTTGAGGAGGCATCAGAAAGATTAGACCGAATGTAGAATGAACCAGCGTAGGTGAGATTTTGTTCAGGGCTACAAAACTCAGAATTATGAACTCAACGATAACGAAGATAACGTACTAAGCAGAGAAGGATGATAAGTTGAATGGTTGAGAGCGGTCCCTTTTGCACTGCGTAGATTCAACAACGGACACGATGTTGGGATTTAAACATTTCGTTGGGATGGTCATTATCTGAATTGAACAGTTTAAGCAACTCCGCACGCGCCAATGGTATGAAACACACCAAGATGATAATTGGGACCCCAATGACAATAGTGAGTAGGACATCGGCCCTGTAATTGTTTCATATGTCGGACGATCCATTGTTGATCTTTTTCCTTTTCCGCTTTCATAAGTCACGCGTTATCATTCAACGTTCAACAATTAAACATACTAGTCAACATTCAACAAACTTGACGCGTTGTACAGGACGCGATTTGGGTTATAACCCAAACTCTTGTTGATTTCGCTCTTGTTTTTTTCACACACCCTACCGTCCAAGGCAAGTTTGATTTCTCCTTGCAGGACATATTCTCACCTTTTCTTTAATCACAGATGCCTACTTTTTTCCTTGAAGACAGCCTCCTGCCGACGTTTCAGGCAGAATTACGCTATAGTACTACTCCTGGTTTACGCCGGCTCTATGAAGCTCTGGAGCCCCAACTCCGTGTTGCCACTGCAATTGTCCATTCGACCTCTCCTGTTGTTGACTCTGCTGTCGATGCACTGATTGTGCACACCGAGGAACATTCTAATGTAGATCAATCACCATCTCTTGGGAAACATCCTAATGAGGGGTCACTTGAGGATGATATTCACATCAATAAGCGACACCAAGGACTGAGGGCTCAGATTTCTGATTCTGGAGATGGAGATGGAAGGGATGGTGGGGATATTCAAGTCATCAATTACTGGAATCCAGATTGCAATCGTAATGGAGACCGAAAGAGACAAGATAGGAGGGGTATGTTACCAGGATGGCCCTCCCATGTCAGTGATGGACATATGGACGAAGAAATCTCAGATGGGGAGGTTGAGTTAGAGAATCAAGATGATGATGACTATGTATCTTGTGGTGACAACAATTTACCTACTCCGAACAAGAAGCAGGGGAGCAAACAGAGGAGCAAGTATAAAATCAAGTCCAAGTTTACTGTCTGGTATGACAATGGTACTCCTCCTACCCTTACTCCACGAGCTCGACGAGTTCTGGTCATCTTGTCAACTGTGTCCTTACCAGAGAATTTTGCCAAAATCGCTGAATTAATTGATTCAATCAATTCTCTCCAGAACATGGACTCCATTGTTCCACAACTCAACCTATCGACCTCAGGTTCAGATTCATGGATGTTTTTTGAGACTCTGGCCAATCGATGCTACCAGTTGGAGAAGAATCTTCGATTGACTGATGTTCATTTCATGGTAGCGCAAATACAGCTTGCCTTGTATTATGATATGTAAATCTTTTTTTGACCTCTCATCAAAATTGATTTTTTATGATTGTTTTAGCATTTGCAAGGATGCCACAAGAGCAGGACACTCACTGCCTTCTAGAATGGACATTTCTGAACGCCTGAATGTCTCTTATGATCGAATTCGAGATTGGATTGAGGCAGGAACTCGTCTAGCTTTTTTAGCTGCTGCTGGTAAGTGAGATAACTTATAGACTTCTCTGTAAATATCTAACCAACAACAGGAACACCATGTATATTCCTTGTTATTGCATGTGTTGGTCTTAGAGTCAATCTCTCTCGTCGACATAATACTTCAAATGAAGATATATATGATATTGCTTTTTGGTTGAGGAATCCCCAAGGTATGGCCATCTTATCACATCTTTCTTCTAACTGAGATGTTTAACAAAGATGATGACATTGGACAACTGCTAAAGGGAACATTGATACCTTGGCTCCTTCACCTTTGGGCCATATCTCTGACTCATATAAGTTTTCCCTTTGCTTCACAAATCACTCTGGGAGAACTTATTCTCTGCAATGGCAATGACTTTGAGGCATTTGACTATGGATTCCTGGAGGTTGACACCATGTATGTTCACTATTTCTTATCAAGGTTCATCATTTCTTAAGATTGAATCCAGGTATTACCCTCTTCCTCCACGAAGCCCAGAATGGACTCCTGTCTCCACCTCTAAAATCCCAGTTGTAATGTCTCCTAAAGAATGCAGTCTCATAGCAGACAAAACTGTGACTGTAAAATTTTCTAAAATTTTTACATGTACTCGGTGTCCAGTGACAAGGGCCAATCGTGAGTTGTGGACAAAGAAAGAAAGAGCTAAGGCTTCTCGGGCCTCAAAAGTCATTGATCTTAAGGATCTTGAAACCAAGGTAAGAAACTAGATGCATATTCTTATATGGTATACGAATATTGATACTTGATGCTCAGCTCCAGATGCATTGTGGAGGGGAGGGATCCAAAGGTGAATACCTTAATATTGACTCTGCTATTTGTCATGGGTAAATGGTCTTTTATAAAAATCAAATCTTTTATACTGATATACTTCTGTGTAAAATAGAAAAACCTTGAAGATTTATGATGGAAAAGATAATCTTGTGGGAATTCTCTTAACCCACATGTCTTCTTTAATTCCTGGATGTGACCAAAGTATAATGGACATGCTCAAGGCGCTTTTCCCCAAAGAGCTTTACAAGGATTGTTCTAATCAAGCAGACTATAATTTTCTATCTATGCACTATTCCTGGTATAACCGATATTCAGAAAAGGTAAGATGACTCTGTCAGAAATTTAAATTAATTGAATTGGTTATTACAGGACAATGACGCACCTTCTGTCCATCCCTACTATGTTTACAAAAATGGCACAAATCGGGTCAACCACTCACAGCGTGTTCCCAACTGCTCTAGTGAAATACAAGATGATCCTGAAGAACATGATTTACTTGCACAGTTGCTGAAAGGGGTATTTAGATTCATTGAGGCCAATGTAAATGAATGCTTAATGATTTTTTCTGCTATATCTGCTGATTATTAAAATTATAGCTGAAGCACCACTTACCCAAACAATACGAGTCTCTTGTGGCCTATGTTGAACACCTTCCTCTCAGATCTAGAAGTCCAGCCTATCCTTTTGGTGGATTTGTCATCAATCTTTGTGTTTCTACTCATGCACATCGTGACTTTGGTGACAAGATCTTATGTGTTGTTATTCCATTTGGTGATTTCACTGGCGGTGAACTCTGCCTTCATGAGCCTGGTCTTGTTATCAAGCTTGCACCCACAGATGTCTTCATATTTTTCTCTGCCAATATAACTCACTTTAATTTACACTTCAAGGGTGAACGTGTTTCCTTGGTCCTACATTCAGACAAGCAGGGTGATCATTGGGTGGAAAATGCTAATGGCTGGGCAATTGTTCATCGAACATGTAGTTCTGAAGTCGGAAAATAATAATATATATTATTATAACTAGACTTTACCAGTAGTTTTTTTACCTTTGTTGACGAGCGCAGTAGTGCCATACATGCAAAGACGGGCTTTCTTCCAGTTAGCACCACCCGAATGTTGGTCGTTGATAATACTCCGTATCTCTGCATCTGAGAAGTTGTCCAGCCCCTCAACTCCACCAAACAGCTCCAGCACGTCATTAGCTATAGCATCATCGAAAGCAAGTATTGAACGTGAGAAAAGGTCAGCTACATGGGCTGGTGATGAGAACGCAAGGGGATCATCGGCAAGTTCTTTGCGCAAGAAATCGCGAATGATGATTGGCAGATGGTAAGCGACATGTTCGACCGTGACATCTCCGAGATGGCCTGTGATGCCAGGATGAATCATTAGGCCTACGCAATGAGCGCGTGTGTAAGCTTACCGTCAAATACTCCAGTCAAAGCCCACGGTTGACCAAGGATGTCAAGCTGTGTAACAATGTAGCAATCCTGAGTTTTCGTGTTGGAAGACGGCTGAAAGTTGATGCTGTCTGCTCTCCACCCTCGTCGTTCGTTAAAGACTATACTCTGTGGCTTGGCAAGGGCCCGCAACTCTTGCCACAGCTCCGGCTCATTGAGGACCTGATATGAACATGGCCACAAACCATCCTCAGGACCGCACCTAGAGCCTGGAATGTCCTCTGAATAAGCCCAGTTGTAGGACGCACGTTCGACCAACATGGCCAGATAAGCCCAGAAGCCAGACAAGTGGTCTGTAAGCTTCAACCTGAGAATACGCAGCAACGTTGTGAAGAAAGCTGGCAGTCTGCCAGTGGGGAGAAAAGAAAAGAAAACGGGAAGCCGAACAGGCAGGTTTTAAGACGACTTGAACATCAAAGGCGTCAGATCGTATAATCTGCCTTGATGTCGTCGACTTACTAGCATATGTACCTCCTCCGTTATTGTTGAATCCAGCACCAAAAGAGACACTAGAGTTGGCACGGACCCCGCAGCCTTGATTCCCAGTCGTAAGTGCTGCGCAATCTATGCCACCAATAACAGAACCTGTAATTGACAGAACTTGTGCATTTGCAGAGGGCAGCGTACAGCCTGGATTCATATGGATCGTCATTTGATTGTTTGTATAGTCATGCACAGCTTCTACAATGTCGATTTCACCACCAGCAGGCCAATTGGGTCCTATCCTAGGCCTTAAGCCGAAAGACTGCTTAATAGCTCGTAGCACTGACCATTCGTCCAGAAAGCTCTACCAGAGACACGAGAATGTCAAGGAAGTTCCAGTCACAATACGAAGAAGTAATGTACTATGATTCATCTGTCATACAGATCAATCTGTCGATTTTATACAATCAAATTATATTTAACTCCAAAAGTCACGAGCCGTGAAGAAAGCCACTGTTTCCGTGGTCTGACTGATCATTTGTATGAATTGACTATATACTGAAAAAGAGATGTAACGGCATCATCATACATTCCACACACTCCTCCTAATCAGCCTCTCACGTAGAATTTACACATGGCTGGTATTGTCCTTGATAGTGCCTCAAGCAACCTTATGTGCAGTGAAGTGCTGTTACAATGCAACTTTTCCAGCACGTTCTCCAATTCCTGGCTGAATGGAACCGCTGTGACAGATGACAACCCAGGTCCTGTTACTCTGACCTTTTCCGGTAAGTCGACGTCTGTATTTTGTCGCTTCTCTGTTAGCGACAACAAAGGGGTTTGAAAAAAGGTACTTCAGCGGCTTTCTATGCAAGTGGAGTTCTTGATCGGACAGCCAATGCGATGATTTTTGCGTGGTTTTCAACGGATACACTCCCGGATGGCCAACATAATGTCACATTTGCAAGTCCTCCAGATGGATTCATCATTGATTACATGGTAATCACAGCAAGTGAGGACACACCCCTTCTTGGGAAACAGTTAATTCTGGATGACACCGATCCCTCTGTTGCCTACACCGGAAAGTGGACTGAGAACACCACCACTCTATTAATCAGTCCAGAGTCGGCATTATTATCTCCAGAACCTCCTGCTACTTATCATGCTACGTGCTTTGGAGGTGGGTTTCAAGAGATACAGGACCAGCAAGCTTCTGTTCAGATTACCTTCATCGGTGGGTTTCCTCTAGTCTGGGTCTGGAATAATGGGATTGAGACCTGGCTTGACAGACTAGTTGCCAGGCGACACTCCAACAGTTTCAATATTGTTAGTATTGTTGAATGTTTGTCGCATTGAACTGAGAGCACATAGTCAAGAAATTTATTGTACTTGTAGAAAAGAACTAACAAGAAAAAGATTGTACTACATGTACATTTTAAGTTTAAAGTAATTACCACAAGTACATTCAGAACAGAGATTATGTAAGCAGAAACTCAAGCTCAACGCGTACCCTCTTTCTATAAAACAACAGCTAAGGGACCAATAGGTCCAGCAACAGAAACACAATGAGGACGACGAGGACCAGCCAGAACAGCTCCCTTTTCTCCAATGTCTTGACATACACCAACTCCATCTTGGTGAGCACTGTCACCCTCAAATGTATGAACAAGTAGGCAGGTGGGGCATAGTATACAAGATGTCATAACCAGAGCCCAGACGTCTTTGGGTATCCCAATCCGAGAGTTCCACTCTAAAAGAGCTCGACCAACATGAGAGTTGTGAAACTCAACTGGCTGGGGAATGGAAACATTTTGACTATAGGTACGTCTGGGATAGTCTGCTATAAAATTGTCCCATTGAGAAGCTTTGGCTGCAGAAATCATACTATTAGAGATAAACGGCATAAGAAAAACTTCAAAATGCTTACTGCGCCCAAAGTCAGGAGTATTCTTGCAGATATACACATCAGGCTGGCTCTTGTCAAGATGACAGTCGTAGCCTGCCAAAGAAAAAACACAGTTGCAGGAATCGCATGGGTAGGAGTCCGTAGTCAGCATAGTGAAAGCTCTCTCAGGAATGCCAACTGTGGAGTTCAATTCACGAAGAGCAAAGCCTGTAGGCGAGTCAAAATTCTGAAGATGTTCGAAGGTCCTTGTGTTGTGAGATTCAGGGTCATAAGGAATGAGTTGAGCTGGTACACGTCCATTTGTAGAAGGATGGATTGAGGCAGAGCCATAATCTACATTGAAGTGCGGTCAGATATATCTTCTTGAGAATATGACGAATAAGACATACTTGTATATTGACCTTGGAAGTGATTATCCCAGAGCTCGGTTATGAGTTCATTGTCTGTCAACCAAAAACATGAGGCCAAAATCAGAATTTTAACAATGTTATTTACATACCAGAAATGCTTCGAGCATCAGCCACCTGCTTGGAAAAGAAAGAAACTAGGCCTGTTACAGCGGCAGAAGATATGCCAGAAAAAGAGACAAAGTTATGTAGAGGCCTAGGAAGCCAACTAGGAGGCGAAAGGCTAAGGGATGGTTGCCTGCTCAAATAGGATACTACTTCATGCTCAGACTTAGAAGAAGTCTGAGATGTTGTCAGAGGAGGAGGAGTCAGTGACTTAGCTATGAAAAAAATAGTCACTCGAAAAACCAAAAAGATTAGAAAAATACATACAAACATCATAAAATTCGTCCTCAGACTCCTCATAGTATGAAGGGGGCCGATAGTAGTAGTGGCCATCCTTCGAATCGCGGGTTACCTTAACTCGAACTGAACTTGTCAGCTCAGACTTTTACAGAAAAAAAAAGGGAATACATACTTGTAAACGGACAAATGTGCTTTCGAGCCTTAAATGTATATGTAGTGCACTCATCTATTTTTCCTACCTGAAACGACATTTGTGTGTCTGTTTCATCTCTGAAAGGATTGGCGGCATGAGGGCAGGTAGGGAGAATAAAATCATCTCGACGTGGCCAACCAGATACAGCAATCTCCTTCACATTGCCATTTTTGAATTCTCGTGGCACCGGACTGCAGAATACAGGTCAGAGACAGTATAAAGACAAAAAGATAAAAAGTAGAACATACGCTTTCCATTCAACCCAACAATCTAAGTCAATATTATAGGTGGCAACAATGCCTTTGGTATTGAAATCTCTCCGAAGCTCACGCTGAAGCTCGATAAGCCTTGCAGTAGGAGGATCATACTCGGTCATCATAGCAGCCTCAGCATCCTCAAGAGCATAATGATTGATGCAACATGGAGTCAAAGAATGAAAACGAGTAGAGTAAGGGAGAGAGCTCTTTGAATAGTTCTTGAAGGGACGGACAAGAGCACACTTAGGCATACTGAGAGAAAGGGTGGGGAAATGTAAAAGACCGAAATGGATGCTTTATGACAGTGTACATTGAGGACGAATATGCAATCAGCACAAATCCGAGCTGTCCGAGGCAAAGTAACAAATTGAGTGATCATCCCGAAGACATGCGATGATCCCGAAGACATTGAGAAAACAACAGCCGTGACATATGAAGACATACCAATGATTGAAAAACGTAATTTCACTCCATGAGGCAATAAGACATTAGCCCTTTTGGATGTCACACTGCAGTCATGCAGCAGGAAATAATAATGGGTTAGGGTTATATATTAATTGCTTCATAAAGAAGAGAAGAAGAGAGGGAGAGTACTGTTACATCCAAACAAAGGCGACGTGTTCATATCCCGTGACATATACTGTCAATCACGGGCAATCCTGCTTCCTTGATCCGAACCCAGTGAGACCCAGGCACTATGGACTCTTTGATAGCGTACCTGCTCTGTGCAATCTATAAGGACGGCGCTAACGGTCGAGTACATGGTATCTGTGTGTGTGAAGTGCATGGACCACGCAATCTACCTCTCAAGTCATCCATCCAGCTCGTGAAAACAGGGCTTCAATGGTGGTACCCTTTCCATCCTCCCCCCCCACACAAGATCACTTCGCGACAGTGGAACAACAGATGTTGAATTGTCGAAACATCCAAAGAGTCTGAAGCGTTTCCGGGGGTTTAACTAGAGGGAAGGGAAGACAAGTCTGCACGCATATTCAACGTATTAGAACTACGGCGTCCATAAGTTGAGAGTGAGCGCCTAAGCTGGTAGTCTTTTCGATAAGCATAGTTAACCCCCCCCCCCGACACGCTGATCATATAGATATTGCGATATTTCTTCAGTTCAAGCTCGTCGTAGTAACCCACTTTCCGCACGTATAAAGTCCGGACAACCTTCGACAAGGCCATATATTAGATAGACTATAAGTCTGATGGCAATTTGTCCAATGGGACGTCCCTGAGGCACAACATACTTCAAAATGTCCTGAACAGGAAGCCAGCAATGAGCATAATATAATTATGAGAGTGTTTCTTTCCTGTGCAAGACTACCATTTTGCAGCGTTATTGTCATTCAAGGTCGAAAGCGGATGACAGCCATGACCCTGGTTGGTCGTGGGGTTAGTTACCCAGAGGGTAGGTAGCCTCGTAGCCTCGGAGCCTCGGAAGCAGTCAAGTACACTGAGTCTTCAAACTAGATCAGGGCGAGATAAGACAGGAAAAGAGGTCATCAGTGTGCAAGTGTAGTGCAAGTTCGAGTTCGGAAACTCGTCGGCGCGGATAGACGGATTTCCGGATTTCCGGATTTTCGGATTTTGATGGAAAACGAGGGTGTGGGTGTGGGTCATCAAGAAAAGAAAAGGATGTCTATGTTTGTCTGATTCACAGCCATAAGATCTAGATGCGGTGGGGGGCCTTTTGATGTGAAGCTGGGTGCTGTAACAAGAAAGAAAGACCAACTTGATAATCAAACTAAACAGAACAGAGCAGAACAGAACAGAACAGAGCAGCACAGAATGCTGTATGATGAATCCCGCTGGCAGACAGACATGGTGTACAAGATTCGTGAGAGTTTTATGTAGAGCAGAGAGAATCAAAGGCGATGCAATCACAAGCAATGCATTTTCGTTCGACACCAGTCACATGACGACACCTCCGCAGCGCAACCAACGTGACAAGCTCTGCGGGTCACACCGTGGGGAAACATTGTCATCGCAAGTTCGGCGTCAGCACATCTTGTTGGCCAACGTTCATATCGACTCGCACTTTTTCATCGTTTGACACGGTGAGTTACTTCGTATCCGGCGTCGGACGACTCAGCTGCTGATGTTCTGATTGATTCGCTCAGACCCATACGCGTGTATCATGTCCGTGCATGGTTTCATGAATCGAACGCCCCGAGTACACATTACTAACTAACCCTCTCTCTCTCTCTCTCTCGTTGGTAGGTCTGAACCTTACGATCCATATGTACCCCGTAACGGCGCCTCGCCGAATCCTGCTGGCCCCAGCTCGGGCAACTCAAAAACCGCAGCTATACAACAACAGATTGATGATACGGTTGGAATTATGCGGGAGAATATCACAAAGGTGGCGGAACGAGGCGAGAGGTTGGATTCGCTACAAGACAAGACGGGTGCGTGTAATTTTCTTTTTTGGGCTTGGGTTGTGGGTCCTCAAGGCGGCCAGGTGCCGCCAGGCTGTAATGTGAGATTATTGCTGATTGACTTTTTGCCTTTTGTTGTTATAGACAATCTTGCCGTGTCTGCACAAGGATTTCGCCGTGGTGCAAATCGAGTACGCAAGGTCCGTATCCCCGTTTAAGTTGTTGATGAGTCAGTTGAATCTTATTCGTTACCTCGTGTAGAATATGTGGTACGTCCATGAATGTGATATTTCGTGTGGGCATGATGTAATGTTTTCCTTGTAATTTAGGTGGAAGGACATGAAGGTGTGTTATCCTTGTCATTGCGTATGCCTTGCTCTTCATCGTTAATGGGCTGTTAGATGCGCATTATCATTTTCGTCGCTATTGCGGTTATCATTATCATCATAGTGGTCTCGATCGTCAAGGCGACAGGCAAATAGTTGGTTACCTCGCCTTATCCTACTCGTACCCCTACCCCCTTCTCACTGTGGTACTGTCTACATCTATGCAGACCACTGCTTTGATTTTCTTTCCCGCCCCCTTCCTTTATGTGTAACACCATCCTGTTAGCTACTGATTGTTACGCAAATATGCGGAATTTTGGACTTTTTTATCATCTTGTTTTCTACCTTCGCTCTTGTACTTTGTGTCTGGTTTGAACTGGAGCCATGCTCTTGAAGATGTATGGAAGTAGCCGTCTCACCGTCTGAGAAGTGTACTTGCTCTTTAGTTTCCAAACAAAAGTTTCCCTATACTGCTTTAACCACGCACGAAGCCAACCGTGAGATTGCGCCACGTGACAAGGAATTTAAAATCAAAGTTGAACGAATTGAACTTTGACAACAACAACCACCACGATCAACGTTGGTGGCTTCATTCGTTGGTTGTTCCGGCCGCTGCGAGGGACTGGACTGTCGTTGCCGTCGATAGGCTCAATTCCATTCTACCGCTATATGCGAGGTTTCATACGCCAACCAATCACATTATGACATCACCATCACCATCACCAACAGCCACACCAGTCCTATCCACGGTGGCTGTCCCTTCCTCTGCAATTCCTCCATTCAGGCCGCGCACTCCCACGAAGCCACTGAGGCCGCTCAGCAGGTGGTCCCTATCTGATGCCGTCCATTACGTCATCGTTACCCCAGTTGAGCAGACTCAGCTGTGTGTGCACGCTTCAGGCTGAGGAAGAAGGATCTCTGCCCTGTCGATCCCACCACCACGACCACTGCCACGACCACTGCCACCGCCACCCCATCCCACGTGCTCATCACACAACTCCAGCTCCATGTCAGGATCCTCGTCGCCTCCATCCGCAGCACAGTCACTCCATCCAGCGTACCTATTGCCTTGGCATCCGTTCTAGCTCCATTATCTACCTTCCAGCCATTCACTGGTGCCACCACTCATGCATCTCCATCTCAGAAAAGGCAGCGCTCTCCTTCGCCGTTGTATATGATGCCTATCAGAAGTGGACGGATCACGTGATCATTTGTTGGAAACCATGGGTTTATTCTAGTTGACCTTTTCGATGCACTGCTTCCCATTTCATTTATATCATTAGGTCTACCGTGACATATTCCAGTAATTCGACCACAGCTATTTAATTAGTATAGGTAGATATAAGAATAGTAGCATAGTAACAACCGAATAAATGTACTTCAGTGGACGCACTTGGACGATGTCGATACGGACAATTGAAAACCAGAGGAATGCTTCTTTTGAAGACACCAAGGAGTAAAAGCACAGTGAGGCGATTCAAGCACATCATTATATATCTCCATCAAGAGAACGACTATGCGGTTCATCAGCTTATACACGACCTCGAGTATCATGAAAATTCCGAGGCGCGCGAAAGGACCGTGCGCGAACTTTTCACTAGTAGCCTCTCAAGGGTGTGTCCATATCCGGTCCTTAGCACAATCAAAGTGATCGCGGTTGAAAGCTCCAAACTTGAAGGACTCGGAAGAAAGAATTCAAAGTCTCGTTTCTGAACACTAATTCGGACTCCCGACTTGGCCAATCGAAATCTGGAGATAAATGTCCATTCTCCCGGTTGAGCGCAATTCCGATGCCTACCTAATACTGAAGATCGGAAGGGATTGCGAAGGAAGAAACAACGCAATTCGTGTTCCAAAAGCACTATCTTGAGTTGACTAGCCAAGACTGCTAGAGAGTTGTGCTCTTCAAACGTATATTAGATGAATAGTTACATTGAACATCCCAATGGGAGATACACTAAAGCTTCGAAACATACGTAAAGTGATCAGCCAATGGTAAATAATACTGAAGCTTTAAAAAACATAAACCATTCAGGATATGATCAGCCTGAGGCGAGGAAACCGGCCAATGCGGCGGATGCAACTGACTATACGGAAAACCCACGGATATAAACAGATCTCCCGAAGGAAACGAATGTACCGGGGAACAGGAGGCTCATGATATGCTGCCCATTTTTCCACAAAATCTGGGTCAAGATGCTTCCAGCGATCATAATAATCATACTCTTCGTCTTCGTATGGATTCCATGGCTCTGCTGCTAAAGATAATACACTCTTGGGTGTTAGGGGAACGACTTGTTCTTCAAAGAATTGCAGTGCTTCTGAAGCCTTGAATCGTCGTGTAATCTCGCGAGTCGTCATTCGGTCGAACAAGGGTGCTAGCATTGGGACAGTGCGCGTCATATGCTACAAAAAAAGTGAGGAGTAATTCGCATCGATAGCAGGACGGATGACAGTGCACAGATTGACTCACCTGGAATTCTGTGCAGAATAGAACACCTAGCATTCCGACATCAAAAGCAAAAGGGTTGAAATCAAACTCTCCCTGCAACGTGTCTCCTGGAACTTGATAATACAGAGTGTTGAAAGAAATATGACTTGGAAGACGACAATCATCGAGGGACATCGAAGGCGGAAACATTGTGGAACCATCAAAATCAAATAAAGCATACGTCAATTTTCCTTGTGAGCGCAAAGAGTGACGGAAATAATTGAACATGTCAGCTCCGCCCATGAAGACGTGATTAACAAGTATATTGTCCATTTTGATATCCTATGGTAACAAAAAAAATCAGCATAAATCAAGCTGTTGACGTCAAAAAACGTACACCATGAGCGATTCGATGCTTGTGAAGATAAGCCAACCCCTGCTGAAAGGGTCAGTATTGATCCAACCAGGATAAAGGAAAGGGGCCTTTAAAAGGCAATGTATAAATGAAAAACCTCCCTCAAGCTGTCGCATTTGGGTAAGAGTGGAGTAACACCCCATCTAAGTCCTGAGTTCGAAGAAGCAAAGTACTCGCAGTAATTGAAGCATACCTAGGCATAATAGCCAGCCAGTGACCTTCGCAGGGAATGACGTCCAGGACTGGGATAACATTATGGAAATCATCTATTGAACGAGGCGATCCCTGATCATGAAGGTATTTCAATATGCGAAACTCTTCGCTCCCGTCTAGAACTGCTTTGAGCTACATGCTGTCCTTGGGTATTCTGAGCAAATGCAACGTTGCCCTGGAGAACGCATGGGCATGATCCGGCTTAAAACACTCGAGATACCCGCCACACGCACCCAAGCGCTTGTACTTCCAGAGAGAGGTGGGAACTTCAAATGATACTCATCATCCTCCTCTCGTAGTGGTCCTTCATGACTCGCATAGGGAAATACGCTCTCATGGGGTCCAGCATTGGATGGACAAACTGCAGTCGAAAAATCTGCTTCCTCGGGAGATCGAATGTACAGAACGTAACCTTGTTCCAAAAACCACGATCGGATGCGTTCTGAGTCCCACCAAGCAAATCTTCTGCAGGCTAATTGATCGAATCCGGGATCGTGGGGCCACAGGGAAGTTCGAAGAACGGAATCAAGGTCGTCGGACACAGGACACGAGACACATGAAGAAGGGTCATGTCGGAAAAATGCTGATGGCCGGGTCAGACAGAATCAGCCGTGATCATGTTACTTTAGACAGACCCAATTCTCAGGCCAAATCAGACAAGCGTTGGCGCATCAGACAAGATCAGGCGTCCTTTATTATGCCATATCAGCTCTGGTTAGACGCGCGCCTGCCAAGTCAGGCGTAATGGAGAGGGCTTGACAGCCTGATTTGACCTAATCTGGTTTTGAACCTGATAAGGTATCTGAGATTTTTCCGACACATCCTTTTCATGTACAGAATTCGCCTGGATAGATACTAAAATTGTCCTCAGCACATGTAAGGTTCACTTACCATCCTTAATATAGTAGCAAGGTCCAACCAGGCAGTAGCAATATGGCACAAAGTGCGAAGTTGGTTACTGGCGTTTGCCGAAGAGTGTGAGAGTTCTTGACTTGAATAAATGTACTGATAGTCAGTGGACGCACTTGGACGATGTCGATACGGACAATTGAAAACGGGAGGAATGCTTCTTTTGAAGACACCGAGGAG
>QGOA01006150.1:0-19473 GCA_003313075.1 Termitomyces sp. MG16
GGGGTGGGAAAAGGAGGGAAGGGGAGACACGCAGCCTCGAGTTATTGCGGGGAGGAATGGAGAGGGGAGGGAAGTGGGGAACCTTGAGGAGGGTTTATTCATGCCATGAAGTCTGCCAATGGAGGAGGTTTTCACTCGTGTGCTGATGCCCGCCGGCGGCCGCTGATGCACATTGACGTCCGCTAGTGTCCGCTGGCATCCGCCGGGCCTGCGTGTGCATGTGTGTGCCCGCCTTTTATCAATCCACTGGACCGTGTCATACAGCACATTGTGACACGTCCGTGGCTCTGTATTCTACGGCACTGTGGGGACTGCTCCGCTCCAGTGTAGCGGACTCCACTGGACATGTATGGTACAGCACAAAGCAAGCTCCCATACAACATATGACATGTACCGTTGTGATGTCCTACCCTGCCTGAAAGCTGTCACTTTTGAATGGTAAATAAGATGCTACTTAAACTCACGCAATCCATCCAGAATGAGGCCCATACAATCCACACGCATTGAGGGCAGCGTATCAGGCATGGTCACACCTGCCAATGTCATTAGAGGATCTTCATTAACAGGTATAATGGGACTTACTCCGATATTCAAGACAAGCATACAACTCAAACTTGGCCAGCACCTCTGTATAATCCAGCTTGAGGACCTCAGGGAAGAATTTGATGACGGTGTCGTCAGAAGTTGCGGTAAATGTTGTGGCAGTATCTTTGGCATGGCTGCAGGAGAAAAATGCAAAAGAACACACACCTGTATGAAGAAACAGGTTTTTCATCTACACCACATGTCAGTTGGCAGGTAATTTGTGTGCAGGACATGTAGGCCTACCTCCATCGTGATGGCCTTAATGTTTTGGTGGGCATAAAGGGCAGATGCTTGGTTACTACTGCGTGACCCTTGTGATTTGAGTGTACAGTGTTGAGCAAGTTTGTCAATGAGCTCCTGCTTGCGCTGCTTGCTCATATGTAGTGGGTTCAGCTCTGGGTCATTGTTGATCTCGTTTTCAATGTCCTTTAACTGCAATCAATGACCAGGAGAACAACCTGAAAACACGAAATAATCAGATTGTACAGTAAGACAATGCAAAAAAGGCTTACTCTCATTGACTTCCATGGACTTGGAATGAACAATTGCATTGGCAAGTGATGGACGACACGTCAAAGCATAGGTAGACCTATGAGTTATCATCTTCTTGACACGTTCCTTGTCCACAAGATATTGCTGTGCCAGATCTTCGATAAACTTATCTTGTTCTTCCAAATATGCAGAAACAGCGTCTTGGAATGCATTTTCCAGCAGGTCAAGGTGTGATTTATTTACATGTACCGTTTACTTAACTCACTCATTTTAACCTGCTAGAGTCAACTCAATCTACTCCCTGTAAAGCAGGTCGTGGTATGCTTTACTCACATGTACTATTCACTTAGCTAAATCATTTCTTCTGTAGGGTCAACACGGTCTACTCCCCGCAATGCCAAGGGCCAAGCAATGCTGGGTACGTAGGCATTTCTGCCATTGCCCTTTTCAACTTACCAAGTACAGCTTCCATGGCTTCTCAGCACAATGAACTTCCCAACATTAGTCAATTGGATATCAATGATGTGTTTGAGCGTGCCAAAGAGGAGCATCTACGTGGCCAACCAGATATTTTTGAACCAGATGATCCATCTTTACGGAAGAAAGTGGCATATGTGGTATTCCGTGGGTGGAAGACAGGCATATTTAAAACATGGTATGCATTTCATCTATCTATCTTGTTTTCTTCTCAAGTTATCTTTGTGTAGGCCTGCCGCTGCAACACAGACAGAAAATCTTCCTGGTGGCAAGACAGGGTGGTTACAAGGCTACTACAGCTATGACGCTGCTGTCAAGGCATGGGAACATGCTCTTGCCAACAATCTTGTGAGTATAGTTGAGGATGTCATGCCTAGTAGACTCCTCCCTCCCCTCCCAAACGCAGTCGCAGTCCTCGATCCATCAAGCACCAACTACCCACACCCATCTCAGACGATGAAGACATGTATTGTCTGACGAGCCGCCTACATCTTTGCCCAGTGCATCTGTATCATCCAAGCGCCCTGCCCTTCATAAGTTGGCATCCCAACTCTCTCCTGGCCAGACTCCATTATCCAAGATCACATCTTCGGCGTAGCCATCTTTAAGCTCCAGGAAGGAACCCTCGTTGACAACGCTCTTATCTGACAAGCCGCCTACATCTTTGCCCAGTGCATCTGTATCATCCAAGCGCCCTGCCCTCCATGAGTTGGCATCCCAACCCTCTCCTGGCTGGACCCCATTATCCAAGATCACATCTTCGGTGCAGCCATCTCTAAGCTCCAGGAAGGAACCCTCCTTGACAATGCTCTCTAGTCGGATGGAGATGACGGATGAAGAGTGCTATTGGTGGTTGAGCGAGGCGCAAAGCCTGGTGTCTATGAGGGATGGTACGTCCTGCAAATTTTTGTCACCTGTCTACTTACACCACTACATGACTTGTTAGAGCAACTGCAGAATCTGCCATCGGTGACCACCCAAACCCCTCAATCTTTCGGACGACTGGCTTAGCCGCTGCAGCAATGATATTTGTGCACAGTTACATGGCAGGCAGGGTTTCTAGTTGCTGATTACATAGAATTTAGATAACACTAACATTAAAAAAGTGACCGACAATATAGCTGTTTGAATCGACAATTCAGTATTGAGAAACTGATGTAAGAAAGTGTAACCTTCAGTCTCCGTCTGAGAAGTAGTAATTATAGGATCCTTGACCTTCAGATAATGGATTTCTGTGAGATTGGATAACGATTTGCACTTGAGAAATATATTGCAGAAAAGTGGAGATCTGCCACTACTAGATTCTACACATAATATCATACAATAGATAAAGCCCGGTGTCTATCAAATGGTATCATCAAGCAGCAGAAAGGTATAGCATTTGAACTGTGTAATTTTTTTTGAGTAGATCGAAGTTGAACAAGATTGAGACATGAAAATGTCAAAATATGGGTAAGGATCACATATGTGTTGCTGTTGAGTTGATCATCCATGGGCTTTAAGTCATTTAACTTTGATTCTTCTCAAGTTCGCAAATTCAACCAGACAAATCATTGACAATACTACACTACACTGAAATCCTCAATCTTATTGAACAAATTCAAGCCTATCTCCCAATGTGAAGACTTGGCCAAGCGCACTCTTTCATAGCCTGCGGGGTCCACTCTCTTATACTCATCTTCTGTTTGGTTAGAACAGTAAATGGGGATGAAGTTGTAGAGGGAGAAAACGGTGCCTGAACACATCTAAAAAATGTCTGTGAGTTTGTATGCATGGGAGAAAATGAAAGACTGGACTGAACGCATGTAAAAAATGAGCACAAGTGGCACCTGCAAAAGTTATCAGTACATGGGCCTAAAGACAACAGAGCCGCTGCTTGCTGTCTCTAACTCTGCATTATGCTTGTTTCCTTGGTCCCAGGGGTGATACCTGAAGGAACCAAGCATACTACAGAGAGAGAGACGGCAGGCAGACAAGAGAAGATTACTTACTACTTACTCAAGGGCACTCACTGGTGTCACCACCGTTGTTATTACATAATTGAAAGCTGGCACGTGTCTAATTACTTTGTTTAATGCTTTGTCAACGAAAATCCAGCAAGGGCAAGTTCAAGATCTCTGCTGGGGGTCCTTCACGTTTGTCTGCAGTGCAAACTCTCAATCGTACAGGCATACATGCATTCCGAGCCTGTCAGAACCAGGAGATTCAGGACCACCAGCAAGCCCGAGATGAGGAGGCACAACAAGCACTCAATCAAATTCGGGACATTCCTGAATATAGCACCACCCAGCACAACGATGGCACCAACTGGGTTGACATTGAGATGGTTATTGATGGCCATGATTCAATTGACATGAGCCATGCTGGTGGGGAATTTGAAGAATTACTAGAAGAGCTGCAGCCACAAAGGAAACGAAGGGAATACCGTACTCGCCGAGATGCCATTGTTCGCCGGAATCTGGAGTTCACTACTCAGTTGGATGCGATGGTCAAGGCATACCTGAGGTGGAGTGAAGCATGCGGAGTGTCAGGGCAGAGGTTGGCCGCTCCCTTGAGTGATGGTGCAACTGTTCAAGAGACACAAGGCATTAGAGTAGTTGACCTCTTTGGTGAGTTATATACCTCCTCACATCAAAATTTTACTGACGCCTTCAACAGAAACCTATTACTTTGACGTACCTATGCTGCAAGGAAATGAAACCATTGCTGCCTCTCTTGTTGAGCAGGGCCTCATCCCATTGGCGCCATACCATCCCAACATTGTGTTCTCCACACGCACTGTTGAATTGTATCGCACAACTCACCTTCAATGCCCTCGCCTTGCGATACAGGCGTTTGTCAAAAGCTTGTGTAATCTTCATGGTGTACCGTTCAGAGGTTATCTCAGCAAGCAGTTTTCTATTGCCTACGACGTCTACTTATCCATCTGCAAGGAAACTGAGAGACGTGTCCAGGCAGCTCTTGAACGCAACACACCTAAATGGAGACTTCGTCATGCATGTCCTGCATGCACTTACAAGCTCGAAGGGGAGAGTAGGATGGTGTTTGAGATGCTCGTGACAATGGATGGGAATGATTCCCTCAAGTGCATCATCCGTCGAGATCCAGCTGCAGAAGATGAAAATGGGGAGCTGACACCAGGAGCATCAAAGGATCTGTGCGATGATTGCAACGTAGAGGGAGACTATTATCTCTGCAGAGAGATAGTGAACCAATAGGCAAAAGGCGTACTTCAAGAGATGTTACCAACAGGGAAAGATTCTGTGAGTCATTAGCTGTCTATCAAAGTCCGTACTTACTGCTGGCATAGGAAGAAGGTGTAGAGGGTTCAGAGTCCAACCCCTGCACAGAACAATGGAAAAACATGATTGACGAGTTGACTGCACGCATGTGGGGAATTTTTGATGAGACTGGGGTCTTTCTCACTCTCTGTTGACATGGTTTTGTTTTATTGATTGCTGACATGATTCAAAGCGGTGAGCTGTGCATATCTACACCCATTGTTTCATATGCTCCTTTTCTGATGTGCTATTCAAAGTGCTAAATATCCCTTGGCAGTGGTCAGTGAACTTTTAGAGGCATTTGGTATGCGTATTGGTGCTGGCTACGACATTGGCTGTAAGTTCTGCACAATGCTTGCCAACAGTCCTCTTGGACCACGTGCCCACGAACTTGAATATAAGTCGCTTGTTGGAAGCTTTCATGGTCATGCTCATAATCGACAATGTCAGCTCACTTTCCTCGCAAAGTATGTGGAAGGACTGGGCCTTGAGGACCTTGAAGGATGCGAGCGGTTTTTTTCCAAGTCCAATGCTCTGGCCTCATCAGTACAATATGCAAGCACATCTCACCAAAAGCAGAGTATTCAGGCCTACGCTAAGCACATGGATAGGCACGAGACCTATGCAAACCTCAGTATGTGCCCCCTTTGTTTGTTCCTCTTTTTAAATTGACATCTTTTAGGCACTTTTCTTGTTGATAACTACAAACAGGCGCTTAGACTACTTGACGGCATACCTGCACTGGAGAAACAGATGAAGGATCAGGGGGTCACAGGCTTTGAGACATTCACGCAATGGTTAGCAGAGGAAAAGGTATATCTTCAAGGGTTGTCTTGGGAGCCTCTACAAGAGATGTTGCAGATGGAGTATTATCAAAAACTGGTGAATCTTGAGGCAAGCCAGTGCATCACACTTTTCTTTGATTGTATGCAGTCTTCATATTTATTCTAGGAAGGCATTGGACAAAGCACAATCAAAGTGACTCGTGATCACCCCAGAAAATTATAACACACGAGACTACACTCAGTCAATCGAGACAGAACGCCATCACGCTTTGGAAAACCATGAGAAGGACCTCAACATTGTCCAGGGCCTCGAAACCAAACTGGGAATCACAACTCGTTGGATGCAAGCAAACCCTGAGTGGAGGGCAGCGGCAGAGATGGCAGCAAAGCGTCGCTATCAGCAATGTCTTGACCACCTGGAGGCGTTAGTTGTCTCAAGAATGTTTGAATTGAGCAAGATGAACATGTCTCAAATGGGTACGTTCATTGATTCATCATTCAAATTATAGTAAGTGACGTGCATGATAAATAGGATATAAGCTGCAGAAGCACATTGGTAAGGCCCTCAAGGCCCGGTCTGAGGCAGTACAAAACGCGCTCAACCGATACAATGCAGCTGCCCATGCCCTCTCTCCACCACGCCCTGAGCTGTCATGGGAACTTGTCATTGAATATGCTTTCCTTGCTGACTTTGACTTGCTATCAGACACACGTGAAGATGTGCGTGAACGTCCCTGGGCCGTGCCTGCTGCACGAATTATGATGGACGAGTTTTTTAAGATTCAGCGTGCTAGGGAAGAGATTGATTGGTTGAATGTGGAGATTCGATGACTCATCACATACATGCAAGATGAAGAGATGTATTTACAACAGAAAGAGACAACTATTGTAACGAAGGACGCCACCATTGCACACCAGATCCTTTTGCAGCGGGCACGACTTCATCAATTCAATATTGTCCACATGCGCTGCCTTCATAAGCTTGCATCTCATACAGGCTTCACTGGATCACTTGTTCCTGGCATCCACATCGAGGCCGACAAAAGAAGGGAGGATGAAATGGATGTAGAGCACAATATTGTTGAGGACAGCACCGAGGGCAGCGAGAGCAGGGAGGACAATGGAGAAGATGATGACGACGATGACAACGACGACGACAACGACGCCGTGCTGGCTGAACAGGTACATAAGATCATGCAAATTTCTTCATATGCATAATTGAGGCACTTTCTCTACTCATATTGGCTGTATTGTATGATAATATTGTTTTATATACTGTGTACTAGTTGAATCTATTTTTTTCTGGGAAAATCTGATGAAATCTGAGGGGGACTGCGAGCTCATCGTTTCTGACGATGAGCAAAGGGCGGGATCAGATCACCGACGAATACCCGACACGACGTCGGTGATATATCAGCCGCTGACATTGCCGAAGGTTGTTGGCAACGTGCCTGATGGTCCAGGCACCACCGGCAATGGCCCCAAGCTATAGCCGGTCGATGCACTCAAAAGCAAGTTCAGCAATATGGCAGTATTATTGGAGGAAGGCGGCAGCTACATGATAAGGCGGATTTGGTGGTGGTGGTAGCTACAGGTGTCTTTTCCTGTGCCGGTGGGCATGTTATGGCAAAAGTGGAGATCGTGTGAGAGTTCAAACGTTCAAGCGCGTAATGATGTCATTGTTGTTTGCAATATATCAGCGTGTCCTGACTGGTTCAAATGTCAAGTCACATCAACGTAAACGTAAACGAAACAGTTTGTTGATATGAGGTCAGTAGTTTCTGCGTTAAACATGTTTCGCTAACCTCCTACCGTATTTCATGAGGAAATGGCGGCAACTCGGCTCTTACGACGCAAGCTATTTGTTGCCTTTTCGCAGAAAACCATCGCATATCTTCCTCAGAACGTGCTGCTCAATCCCCGCTTTGCAGAGTTTCCGTCTACTGTACGAAGGTGGGGACATAGCTTCCGGGTGGTATCATAAAAATTGTCGTGTCTAAATGCAGAAGTAGACGAACAAATATCCGGTATAAAAGGGTCTCTAGTACTCGAGTACACGTTTTGAGAGATCCATTGAAACAAAGGGCGTGACTATCCGGTGACCCACTACGCAGAAATGGACAAGGCTACCAGCCATTCCATAAGCGGGGTAACAAAACCGCTACAAAATACCTTGTACAGGATTGCCTTCAATATCTGCTGTGCGTAAAGCGTGGACAAAGTGACTCTTCATGGATATAGTGACCTAGACCTCCGTCCGCTATTACTGCTGTGGGCTTCTATCATTACATTAATCATCACCTCCGTCCCTCGTCGACGTTTCTTGAGCAGGTTGGTCTATTCTTCAGCCCAAAATTCAAGACCAATTCCACTCCATTAGGTTATGATCGGGCCACCTTCTATATGCAGAAGGATCTCCATGTCTTTCAATTTTCGAACCTCCATATATCTTATAGTTCAAATTTCGTCTTTTATACGGCCCCTCTTATCTGCAAAGTATCTTGACTTGTAGGCCCTCTTCGGCTGGGACAACATCCCATGCCATCACATTAGAGTTCCTTCCGACACGACAGGTTGTGGACTAAAAAAACACGTATAGTCAAACAAAGACGACGTACATCTTCCTCATGTGACTCAGAACCCGAACTAACCTCATGCACCTGATCTAAGTACGTACTTTGCATCCCACGTTGTTTTCTTGCTCCTATATAATCGCCTTACACATTTGTCGCAGCACCGCAGCCCACGTACATGATGCTCTTGATCAATGGCAAATGTTGTGAGGCTGGCGATCATTACATATGGGACTGAAACGTTCGAGTCAGCGGACATACTCGCCACTGTATGCTACCTTGTCGTGTGAGCATTGTAGTGATATAGAAGTCCTAATGGGAACTTTTTGACACGATTGGGTTTAACGTACTACACATTGTCCTCAAATTGGCATTTCTCCTTCTCAGCTCTGACAAGACCGGTCATTTTTTGATTTAAATCTAGAAAACGCTGTGAAAGGATGATCAGATGATTGATGGTACTCATGGGAGAACGACACGTTTGCTTGTTCTTTACAACCGAACCTCAACTATCAACGTCCACTGCGAGATTGTCCTATTGCTATGTCGCACAACGCTCAGAAACAAGATATGCATGCTCAACGCTCAAACAGGAAATGGGTTCAACGTCACCTTCTTGCTCCAGTAAAGGACCTTTTCAAGAAGCCCGGCAGCCGTACTCCATCGCCTTCTCCTCGAAGCGCATCAGAGGGACCAAGTGCAGCTGTAACCACAGATGTCCCAACTGCAAGCATTGAAGGGTCGCCTGGAGTGCCCATTATTAGTATCTACCTACTATTAGTTTCTGACAATGAGAATTCTGACATCCATCCTCAGGTCCGCAAGGTCCTGCCATGGTCATTTCGAATGAAGGAATTTCTTCTCATCCCAATACCCTTAAAAAAACAAATGTTTCATCAGGTACGGCTGAGCAGACAGAGGGTGAGTCCATCAATGTTCTTACATTACAGAGTTTGAGCAGCTAGTAATAGGTAGTGGAAACCCTTCGACATCCAATGTCGTTTCTTCTGAAATTGTGTTGGAAGAAACTGACAAGACTAAACCAGGTAGATAATTGATTGAAACAAAGATGCAACCAACTCACTTTCAATAGGTTATTTTCATGGCTCAAAGGCTAAGCATGGACTCAATACTGCTTTGCATGGCCTCGAAATTATTCTTGGGCAGGCGGAGAAGTTACTTGAAGGGACACCTTTCAAAGCACCAATTGTTGCTGTCAACATGCTTATTCATCTTGGAAATGTACATTCTTATTGTACTTCCCTGAGTGCTTTGCTAAACTAAATGTAGGCTGTGCATGATAACTATGAAACACTAAAGGAGTCAATAACTAGCATTAAAAAACAATTTGAAATTATAGGAGAAGCTTTGGTCAGGGAGGATGTAGCAGATACAGTCTCAACAAAGATGAAAGAAGATTTTGCAAGGTATGCATGATAGTTAAATTCTCATCACTTGTCTTACCAAAATATAGAATCCTTCTTGAAGATCTTTTTAAGCTTTATAAACTAGAAAACAACAGATCATGGAAAGATGTTTTGAAAAATGAACAAGTTAAGACAGAAATCCAGGAAATTCTCAGAAATGTTGATGACAATACCAAAAAGTTTCATGTAGGTTTTTTAAAATCTATGTGCTTACTAGCAATGGTGATACTGCAACTTTTCTTAGCTAAAAATCATGCTTCACATTGATAGGAATACATCTTCTATATTCCAAACACTTAAGGTAGTTTAACTGTTGGTACAAATAATGGATGCAATTTAACACATTTATTAGCAACTTCAACTTGATACCTGGCCTTATTCACACAAAGCAGTCTTTAATGCTGATTTAGAAGATAAAAAACAGTTGTCTCGTGGACCTTGCACTCCAAATACTCGTCTTTCTATTCTTGAACAAATTTATGAATGGGCACAGGATAGAACACCAGGGTGTCCCTGTGTCTTTTGGTTAAATGGTCAAGCAGGATCAGGAAAATCAACAATTGCATATACTGTAGCCCAGCATTTCAGTGATAAGGCTTTGCATTGTAAACTTCAAGCAACATTTTTTTGCTCTCGACAATTTCATAATACAAAATATCGGAAATTCATCATTCCAACACTTGTCTACCAGCTTGCTCGGAACTCTAGTATATTTGCACATTCCTTGAACAATTTTGAAAAGTGGGACTCAGTTAATATATCTTCAAAGCAAATGAAAGATCTTTTAGCTGATCCATGGCAAAAATCTATAAAAAAACGTTGTGCCAATCTTTTCTCACATCTTATTGTTATTGATGCTTTGGATGAAATTGAAGACAGAGGAGGATTAATTTTTTTAAAAGATCTTTTCATGATGATCAACAATGGTTACTTCTTTGGTCTCAAATTTCTTGTTACAAGTCGACCAGATCCTGAACTTGCTCATTTATGTGAATCATTTACATCAAAGGCTGTTTGTCATTTATATGATGTTGCTAAAGAAGATGTTCAAAAAGATATTGAAACATATTTGCATTATAGTCTTTCAAAACTGAAAAATGATCATGGACTTGATGCTCTTGCAAAGAAAGCAGATGGTCTCTTTATATATGCTTCAACTGCAGTTAAATATATATCTTATCCTGATGGATCTACTTCAATGGAACAAGAAAACAAATTGAAAAGATTACTTACACCTTATGCACATTCTCTGCAAACAAATCAATTCTCACAAGTTAATAATATTTATTGTCAAATTTTATATGAAGCTTTTACTGGCTTTGAAAATGATGATCTAAATGCTCGGTTAAAAGTTTTACATACTCTTCTTTGTGCAGAAGAGCGTATATCTCCTTCTCTTGCTGCAATACTCAATGATTCTAAAGATGTGGACCAGGCTCAAAATGTTGTTCAAAAACTCCATGCAGTACTTTTTATTAAAGATGAATGTGTTTTTTGGTATCATGCATCCTTCCCTGACTTTGTTTTTGAACAAGCTTGTTCAAATTTCACTATGCAAAACTATGAATTGAAGATGAGTTGTAATGCAGCTGATTATAATAAGTTTCTTGCTATTCAGTGTTTCAACATCATGATGACAGGCCTCAAATTTAATATATGTGGCCTTGAATCATCTTTTTTATTTGATAAACAAGTGCCTGATCTTGAAATTAAAAAAAGGAGAATCTCTACTGAATTAAAATATGCATGTAAATACTGGACTCATCACACAATTCAAGCTATTACCAATACTCTTGACTTTAGTACATCTGAAAAAATTTTAAACAAAATATCAGAGTTTCTTTATTGTAAACTTCTCTTCTGGATAGAAACTATGAATCTCATGCAATTATCTCATGAGTGTGGTACAACTCTTCAACAAGTAGCTCAAAAGCTCTTTAAAGTAAGACTTCTAATTTAGTCTAGTCATCTTTGCTAAGCTTATTGTGATGATTAGTATACAGATGAAGCTTCAAATGTAATGAAAGATCTTCAGGATGCTGCAAACTTTGCCAAATATTTTGGTGCAAATAAGATGGCATTGTCAACTCCTCATCTTTATTTGTCTGCATTGGCAACATGGGAGAGTGGCAATTTTATAACACAACAGAAAAATCAATTTAAATTTTTGCCATTGATTGAGGGTTCTAAAATGGACACACCAGTGCTAAAAATACCTACTTACTTTGAAAGAAATTGCGTTGCATATTCATCTGATGGGACTCAAATTGTGACTGAACTTGGTAATGTTTTGTCTGTGTGGAATGTCTCAACTGGGAAAATAGTGCAAGAGTTACAAGACTATGAGGATCAAATTAAATCTGTTGCCTTTTCACCTGATGGGACTCAAATTGCATGTGGATCTCTAAATAATCGGATTCATATATGGGATGTATCAGCTGGTAAAAAGGTGCAAGTATTACAAGGCCATACTTATGGAGTCAAATCTGTTGTCTTTTCATCTGATGGGACTCAAATTATATCTAGATCTAAGAATAAATCTATATATGTCTGTGTTGTTTCAAGTAATGAAAAAGTGCAAAGGTTAATACAAGATCATACTGATATTGTCACATCCGTTGCTTTTTCATCTGATGGGACTCAAATTGTATTTGGATCTTATGATAAATCTGTATGTGTCTGGAATATATCAACTGGTAACAAGGTACAAAGGTTACAAGGCCACACTAATTGGGTCACCTCTGTTGCTTTTTCATCTGATAGAACTCAAATTGTATCTGGATCTTTGGATAAATCTATATGTGTATGGGATGTTTCAACTGGTAAAGAGGTGCAAAAGCTACAAGGTCATACTGATAATGTCACATCTGTTGCTTTTTCACCTGATGGAACTCAAATTGTATCTGGATCTAAAGATGAATCTGTATGTGTCTGGGATGTTTCAACTGGTAAAGAGGTGCAAAAGCTACAAGGTCATACTGATAATGTCACATCTGTTGCCTTTTCACCTAATGGAACTCAAATTGTATCTGGATCTGATGACAAATTTGTATATGTCTGGAATATTTCAACTGGTGAAGAAGTGCAGAAATTTCAAGGCCACACTGGTTATGTCACATCTGTTGCTTTTTCACCTGATGGAACTCAAATTGTATCTGGATCTGATGATAAATCTGTATGTGTCTGGGATGTTTCAACTGGTGAAGAAGTGCAGAAATTCCAAAACTACACTAATCATATCACATTTGTTGCCTTTTTGCCTGATGGAACTCAAATTGTATCTGGATATGAAGATGGATTTGTATGTATCTTGGACATTTCAAGTGGTAAAATAGTGCAAGAGGTACAATGCTACATTGATGGTGTCATATCTGTTGCTTTTTCACCTGATGGAACTCAAATTGTATCTGGATCTAATGATAAATCTGTATGTGTCTGGGATGTTTCAACTGGTAAAAAGATGCAAGGGTTACAAGGCAACACTAGTTGGGTCACATCTGTTGCTTTTTCACCTGATGGAACTCAAATTGTATCTAGATCTGATGATAAATCTATATATATCTGGGATGTTTCAACTGGTAAAAAAGTGCAAAAGTTACGAGGTCACATTAATAACATCACATCTTTTGCCTTTTCATCTGATGGGACTCAATTTGTATCTGGATTTAAGGATAAATCTATATGTATCTGGGATATTTCAACTTGTAAAGAAGTGCAGAAATTTCAAGGCCACACTGGTTATGTCACATCTGTTGCCTTTTCACCTGATAGGACTCAAATTGTATCTGGATCTGATGATGAATCTGTATGTGTCTGGGATATATCAACTGGTAAAAAAGTGCAAAAGTTACAAGGCCACATTAATTGGATAGTATTTGTTGCCTTCTCACCTGATGGGACTCAAATTGTATCTGGAGCTGAGTATGACTCTGTATGTGTGTGGAATGTATCAACTGATAAAAAGATGCAAGAACTATCAGGCCATACTGAGATTGTCATATCTGTTACATTTTCACCTGATGGGACTCAAATTGTATCTGGATCTGATGATAACTCTGTATGTGTCTGGGAGATATCAAGTGGTAAAAAAGTGCAAGTGCAAAAGCTACAAGGCCCCACTAATCAGGCCTTTGCTGCTTTTTCATCTGATAGAACTCAAATTGTATCTGGATCTTTTGGTAAATCTATATGTGTATGGGATGTTTCAACTGGTGAAGAAGTGCAAAAATTCCAAGGCCACACTAATTATGTCACATCTGCTGCTTTTTCATCTGATGGGACTCAAATTGTATCTGGATCTAAAGATGAATCTGTATGTGTCTGGGATGTTTCAACTGGTGAAGAAGTGCAAAAGTTACAAGGCCACACTGAATTGGTCAGATCTGTTGCCTTTTCACCTGATGGGACTCAAATTTTATCTGGATCTTTTGATAAATTGATATATTTGTGGGACATTTCAACTGGTAAAATGGTGCAAAAATTCCAAGGCCACACTGATTATGTCACATCTGTTGCCTTTTCACCTGATGGGACTCAAATTGTATCTGGATCTTTTGATAAATCTGTATGTGTCTGGGATGTTTCAACTGGTGAAGAAGTGCAAAAGTTACAAGGCCACACTGAATTGGTCAGATCTGTTGCCTTTTCACCTGATGGGACTCAAATTTTATCTGGATCTTTTGATAAATTGATATATTTGTGGGACATTTCAACTGGTAAAATGGTGCAAAAATTTCAAGGCCATACTGATGCTGTCACATCTGTTGCATTTTCATCTGATGGGCTCCAGATTGTATCTTGCTCTCAAGATCACTCTATACGAGTATGGAATGTTCCAATTACTCAACAGCTACATAGCACCAAAACTAGTCTAGTAACATCTGATATACTTTTAACTTATGAACCTCAAGTTCTCTCTCAACTTGAACCTTATGATAAATCTGTACAAGAGGAGGATAATTTCTCCACTGAAGCAATGCAGCAATCACAAGGCTATAACAATGGAGTCACATCCACCATGCTTGATCCAACCCTATCTATCTCTGAATCCACTGACCAACCTCTTCAACCATCACAGATAGTCAAACTGCCATGGTATCCTACTCCTGATGGATGGATTCTGTCTTCTTACAATGACACTCCTTTAATGTGGGCTCCACCAAACATTCTTCAAGTTCTTCATCATTCCCACAATACTCTCATTATTTCTCCATTTGGTTCTCTTTCTCTTGACCTATCTCAATGTAGGCTTGGTCATCAATGGACAGAATGTTATGCACCACAAGATGCCCAGTCTCAAGATACCCAGAGTAGTAAGTTTTTTTTATCACACTTAAATTAGTCTATACTCAATTAAAGAACTAGAAATAATGGAAACTGATAAAGAAGAATGATTCTGCAAGTTTGTTTCATGTATGAAAAGGTTAGTATCTCTGTAAAGTAGCATTGGATCTCTGACTCAGATGTACATAATTCAGTTAGGCTGTAGCTATGAGATGGAAGTAACGTAGGACAGTGTGTAGTATAGTTTCATGCCCCCAATCAAATTGACTGTTATGCACCTGTATGATTAAATGTATGTAAGTGGTAAGATCTATTCCTGATGCATAGAAATGGAACTAAGTATACTTGTGGGATAAAGTCTAATTGTAAGGGCGACCTCTAGAGGCTGTGGCTCAGTCACACAGCTGGCAGAGGGAGATCCAAAGTGTATTAGAATATATACTGACAATATCAAGGTAGCTACTCACCTGGCAGAGGGAGATCCAAAGGGAACAAGTCTGGGGATTCCCTATGCCAGGTTGGACGCTTCTGGGGCCTCTGAAGCATGGGAAACAACTGTACAGTACAACAAAACCTTAAAAACTCGAAAATTGACTAACCAAACAAGTGTGCAAACAAGGGAGGAAAACTCCGGACTTTAGAAGTCAGAAAGGCAAACTCCGGCTTATCTAAGCAGCCTGGAGCGGTGCTGAAGGGCCCACACTTGTCTGAGTGATAGCTAAAGAACCAGAGCACTTCAAAGGTTGAGAATAGTACTAACAGATAGTGTTGAAAAAGTAGTAACAGCAAAATGAAAAAATGATAGAAGAAATAAGGAAGTGAATGAAAGGAGAGTGAAGAAATAAAGAGTGAAAGAAGAAAGGAATGAGGAGTCCCCTGACACTAATATGTAAGTGTTGTGTGAATAGTAGAGGTCCTCATAAAGAGGTTCTGGGCACAATGACAGTGATACGATGCTGTACCAGCAGTCAGAGACACAACATGCACCAGAAGTCAAAATAAACATTTAATCATGAGGCTGAAAACTGTAAGCCTCCTGGTAGCAGTCTCAACAAATTATATCTCCAAAAACACCCCAATAAATACACAGACAGTACAGAACAAAGGGCAGGGACCAGCTCAAGCTATCAACACAACAATAGTCCAACCACTGTAATGAGGAGGGGAAGCATGGGAGCTGGCAGAAGTGACAAAATGGGATCAATTTGTGATGATCTAGATCAAGATCGGATCTGACAATGCCCAATTTGTCATGACTGAAAGGGGAAAGGAAAAGAAGCATGGAGGGATGTCAAAAGAAGCATAGAATGCAGGGAAGCGCTAAAAGGGGAAAGAAGGATCTATGAATGGGATTGTGCTAAATGGAGCTGAAGCAAATGGGGAAGTGGCAATCAGAGACATCCAGAGGAATGATGGAACAAGAAGTTGAATGGTGGAACTGGTGGCACCAAAACATGCCTCCCAAAAGGGAAATTGGACTATCAAATATGTTCTGGAGGCTGGGGAGTTGACAACAAAAGAGTCATGTGTAGATAGTGGTCTGTGCACCAGAAAAACAGTATAAATAGCCCAAGTTTAGTAGAGAATAGACAGGCAATTGATAGGCAAAGGCTCGGTGGTTCCCAGGGAGTGAATTATTTAGGCTGGAGTTTGTTGAGAACCCTCTGCTTTCAGGAAGATTATTGAAAGCCTTCAAATATATCAATTTCATCATCAAGTCAGTATGTACTGCAAGTAACCTTCTACACCATCAAGCCCCAGAACTATCAGTACTACTTGCAACCAAGTACTACAACAGTATGAACCTCAACAAATGATAATGAAGAATATACATGGCACGAGGCAAAACAGAAAGAGGTCCAGTTGATAGCATTGAATCTAGACCATCCATGGACTCAAGTTGAGGTACCCATTTCCCATTTAATTCACCTCCCCAAAATTCCATCAATAAGTATTGTGTCATATCCATACTTTTCAATTCACAAGCAAACTTGTGTCAGTGGTTCAAAATTATACAATGCTTGTCAACACGTATTTTCAAGTCGCATAATAAGTATAGTATACAATGGTATGCAAGAGAGATATAACCAAGAAAAGAGTGTCAATATATGCATATTGGTGAGGGGTACAATAAAGTAAAGGGAGTAAATATACTTGCTTGATGGCATGATAATAAAATAAGGAACGCGGGGATATGATGTACCAGATAAAAGAAAAGCGGAGATAGAGAATGAGTATATCTGAGCTGCCAGCAGTAGATATGATAGATAAAATCATAGACTATCCAGCAGGAAATTCGCATGAAGGAGAGATTGAATAAGGGAAGTTCATCACCTGGTTTAGGTGCCCACGGCCCTTTCAGCATCCACGCTCGAATCCACGACCTCCTCAAGCGGCCGCGCCTTTCCCTTGGCTTTGGCTTTGATGCTCCCCCTGCCCCTCCCCACCGATACACCCAAATCCTTCCTCGACCTTGCGGGTGATGCAGAGGCAGAGCTCAATGTGATCACAACCTGAACCTTATTGGCATCGGGGGACAACGGGCGCAAGACAAAGGGCGGCGCGAGGACGAGGGGGCTGCTTGTTTTGGGCACCGTCGTTGTTGCACTCGCAGGTTTGGCCTTCAGTTTGGATTTTGGTTTAGCACACGGTTTCAGGTTGGGATTGGGAGATGAGGGCGCATGGCCGGGGGAAGGGCAGGTAACATCATTGTCGTTGTCATGGACGATGTCCATCTGGTTGGACTCTTTGAGGGGAGGCGGTGGTGCGCGTGTGCGGGCCTTCTTACGACCATTGGACAAGCGCGGGGAGGCATTTGTCAACGGGTGCGAGGACGTTGCAGAGGAATGCTTGTCCTCATCTTCAGCGACGGGCCGGCCACACTTGCGTGTACTGCGTGGGGGCATGCCACATTGTAGACGCTCGCATGAGACAAGCTTGTCATCATGCATCGTCGAGTCTGCACAAAACTGTGCACGTTTAGTGTCGGTCTGCATTATTTGTCAGCCAAGTGGGTTACAGAAGGAGAATAGAGAGACGCACGGTATGCTGGCCCTCATAACACCACCCGTCTGGCGGGCCCATATCCCCATCGCCCTCCACAGTCTTCCCACAACAGCTTCACATTGTCTCATACAACGTTCCTTTGTCTTTAGATTCTGCTCTACCTCTGCACTCTCATTGTTGTGGGCGACAAGATAGCTCCTGTCCGTATTCTCAATCTCGAAGAACGCCTTGTCGCACTGCACACAGTGGAGCTTTGGCGGCGGCGTTAGCTCCGCAAAAAAGGCAGCAAAATGGTGGAAGGTTGTGGGCTTGAGGTCAGAGTGGAGGTGTGAGACAGCGTAGGAGTGGAGCGTCTGTGGAGGGATAGAGAGGATATAAGCACAGAGAGAGCCTATGTCAGGGGCGTCAGAGATGGAGATGGAGTCAATGGGGGTCAGGGATGTGCGCCGTGTGCGAACTGGGATGTGCGTGTCTTGCCTACGAGAGAGGCGCTGAGAGCGAGAAGGTGGTGGATTGATGGGGAGGGATGCATAAGAGCGTATGCATGCGAGCCTGCGCCTGTAGGAAGTCCTTCGACGTCAAAGATATTCTTGACAGCAAAGCGCATGCCGGAGAGCGGGAGATATTTGGTGAGCAGGCTTATACGCAAGGGGACAGGAATGTATTGTGTGCCAGAAGTGTTGAGAGTGATGTTGGTGGGCGTCCAGCCACCTGAAAGGGATCAACGGAAAGAGACATAGTCACTGCTAGCACTAGAACCTGTTTCTATCAGAAAAAGTGACAAAGAAATGTGTCATGCCATTTCCAATGTACATATATCTAAGGGAAAATGGTTTGAGACAATAGAAAAATGCCTTTTCTAAGGCAAATAGTTGCCGAAGAAATGGCATGACACATTTCTTTGTCACTATCTTTGGTGGAAACAGGTTCTGGCACCAGCAGTGAGTATGGTTGCCTGGCAAGGTCTACTCTACAATGGTCCCAGAGGCATCCACATCAATAACATTAACCTTGGCCATAACTAGTACTAGAGCGGCGAGAAAAAGGAGAAAGAGAGCACAGAAACTGTACAAGGTCAGTTTTGTGATGATAGCAATAGAAAATGGACCAACCTGTCTACAAGACCCGTCTTCATGGCTCTGTGTAGCCGTGAATGGTGTAGTGCATAGAAGACACGTAGTCTATTATATGTGTTCCAGGCATATGGGAAAATAGTCACAGACTGTGGAAAAAACCTGATGTGCGAATGAGATTTTGTAAATTTGGTTCACAACTACTCCCATCTGACGTGTCCGAGTTGATTGATTCGCAATTGGAAGATCGGTAGCTAGTCTTGGCATGCCTGTCGTCTCTGTCGTTCTGGGATTCCAGCGTACTAAGGATATCTAGGTCTTGAAGGTGCGGAGACTCGCTAGACTGCTAGGTGTATTAAGGCTCCTCTCTTGTATAAAGTCTCTCCACTACTCGGCACAACCACGGAACTTCAGGTAGACCCTGTGAGGTAGCTGTCAGCTGCGTTTGTCTTCTATGACTATGTATAGTACGTACTGGTGCTCACATGGCT
>QGOA01006179.1:0-16158 GCA_003313075.1 Termitomyces sp. MG16
TTACCCCCTTAAACCCCTATATAGACCACTGCGATTCCCTCGCATGTAGACGTAAAGCGCCAAAAATCACAACAACGTTCGTGAAATGAACCAATAGGCATTGGCCCCCAGATCAGTCTTCCGGATACATACCAAGAGGTGGCTGTGAAAATATTTATGCCAAACAATGAACTTGATATATTCTAGTAATTTTTCTCAACCACCACCTCCCATCAGCTTTTCGTTTCTCCTTTCATTTGTTCATGCAGTAGTCTTCAAACGACGCAAAACCATGTACCACAACAACTCTATCCGCATTCTTACGGGTTGGTCATCTTGCCGTTTGCTGGTCAGCACTTCTAAACGTTGTCTTTGAACAGGGAATAGCCACCCCGAGCTCGCCCAAGCCGTGGCCGAGCGGTGAGCTGCCTCTCCATGAGCTGCAGCTAATTGAATAGTCCATGGACAAGTGATTCTTCACACATTCAGGCTCAACGTGCCCCTCGTTCCCGTCACCGTCAAAAATTTCTCCAACGGCGAGATCAACGTAAAGATCGCCGAGTCAGTACGGGACGAGGATGTATTCATCATCCAGTCCGGATGCGGCGACGTCAACGACAACCTTATGGAGCTGCTTATCCTCACTTCGGCGTGCAAGACTGCGTCGGCGCGCAGGATTACGGCCGTCATACCGTGTTTCCCCTATGCACGTATGGACAAGAAGGACAAGTCCCGCGCACCAATCACTGCGAAACTCGTTGCCAATATGCTCACTGTTGCAGGGTGTGACCACGTCATTACCATGGACCTGCACGCAAGTCAGATCCAGGGGTTCTTTGACATTCCAGTCGACAACCTATTCTCTGAGCCGCTCATGATTTCGTATATTAAGCGCAATATTCCGAATTGGCCTGAGTGTATCATCGTCAGTCCCGATGCCGGAGGTGCCAAGAGGTGAGCTAATTTTTTTTCACGTGCTTTGGTCTATTGACGCCCTAATGTAGGGTCACGGCTATCGCTGACAAACTGAATGTGGAGTTTGCGCTGATCCATCGTGCACGCGATGGCAAGTCCCAGTCGGAAAGAATGGACTTGCTCGTTGGCGATGTTACGGACAAGGTCGGTTTCGTTGTGGGTTGTCTCTGGTGTATTATTAAGTTACCTCCGTGCAGGTTGCGATCCTCGTCGACGATATGATCGATACGGGCACAACTCTCACGCTCGCGGCTCGAACACTCCGTGAAAAGGGCGCAAAAGCCGTACACGCATTAATCTCTCATGGTAGCATCTCCCCGCCCTTTTCCTTTGCATCACTCATCACCTCGATTCAGGCCTTTTCTCCGAGACAAGCATGTCACTGATTGAGGCCTTGCCATTAGACGAGCTCGTGGTATGTGCATATTTTCAGTCACAAGCCAGCGCTATCTTATGCGTTCCGCTCGCCAGGTCACCAACACGATCCCACAAAACGTGCATGCCAACAACTGCAGCAAGCTGGTCACAATAGACATCAGCCCCACCATCGCAGAAAGCATCCGCAGGACACACAACGGCGAGAGTATCAGTCTTCTGTTCGGAGAGGCGGCCGAGGCTCGTGAGGTTTCCGTCATCTAAGTCGATATCGTTCTCTCTGTATCATTATACATATATTTGGACAACACGGCTGTTTGTAGACTTCTAGACAACAACATCAGTAGTAAAAGACTCATTCTAGCAAATGAACATTACAGTTGTTCCATCCGTGTGGTATGGATGAATGATAGTTACGCTACCATATGCTGAGTGAGTACGTTGCGGATTGACTCGATGGACCGCCTGAAGCTTTCGGAAAGTGACGTCAATTGAATGACAAGCTCCCGCACTTCAGAATGTATGTCGTGTGACCAATATCGAGCCGTATGGAACCGAAGGACATAAATAAGGCGCTTGTGTGCCAGAGTGGTCGCCCGCCGCGGAACAGGATTGAAACCCGGCATGTGAAAGATGAGCGAAGCTTGGTTCCACAAGGTCCGAGGTCAAACTCGTAGGGCCCTGCCCGTTTGCAGAGACTGTCACCTTGGAGTCGTGTCTGCGTGTCTGCGTGGAAGCTGAGAGAAAATGAGTGGTAGCCTGAGACCAGTAGCATTACGGCTTGGTCTAGAAGTAGCCATGGAAAAAGGCTGATTTACGAAAACGGTCTAGAGGAATCCAGCTGCCAGGCTTGAATGCATTGAGCTTGTCAAAAGCTTATGTACTTTTTTATTGCCCGTAACATTTATAATAAACATTCCTGAGGCAATGATTCTCGAAGCAGGTAAGCTCAACTTAAAGATGACGAGATAATGAACGGTAGACCTCTCATGTGCTGGAGTATAAGAAACGTGCGCCGACCGTCTCCATTTTGTCCAATAACGACGAATAGTAAGACCGTCAGAGGAGCTGGAGTTCACAGACTCCGGTACAATCTCCTAGGATTTGAGCGGCTCCGTGAATTTTACTGCATCGAATGAGAAGCACAAAAACAGATGGTCCGAAGGAGCAGTTTCTGAATGAAAGATACTTCTTTCTCGAACCATCTTGCTTCTTCAAGCTGTGATACATGCCCATGCGCTTCGATATATCTTGCAAAGGGAATGTGTTATATGCTTGGTTCGCATGCGCAGAATACCTCGTGGGCGAATGAGAAGCGCCAAGCTGAGATCGACGATTGCATTGGAGCTCGTGGTGATGCCGCGAAAATTGGGGTTTACTCTCCAAAATAAGGGAGTACCACGGACAACCCATGCCTGAGCCTTGCTGAGAACCAAAGGAATTGATGACAATCCTTCTCATTTTGGCCTGGAAGTTGCAACAAAACATGCGCAAATCATCAAAGGGTCCAGCTTCTGTCCTTTCCAAGACTGTCCTGTACCTTGGCATATCTCTTGTCGTGACGAAGGCTGAGAGGAAAACCTAGACATGAAAAGGGGCTTGCGAAAATTTATCTCAGGTTACTTCTATCGTCTTCAATTGTCGTTGGGGCTTTTGTATAATATAGCGAATGAATTCGAAGGCTAAACACGCCGTAAATTAACCCTGCCTTGCCAAATTGACTCTCTAGATATACTATCAATGGAGACTTCTATCAGGCCCAGTCTGAAAGACCATTTTTGGCATTGGATTTCCAACGTGAAACGTCGAGCCGAAAAAGCCACAGGTGAGTCAGCCTTCAAGCTTGAAGCTTCAGTCCTCTTTAAAACTGTGAAGTAGGAATGTTAGCCTCCTTCCACAGAACCCCCACTCGGCTGTTTCGGAATTACAATGAAAAGCCTACTCTTCACGTTCCTTTGCTTCTCTCACAACCTTTTACTCTTTTTCCTCTGCATTCCCGTGCCTTTATTACATGCACTCGGTCCTCAAAAAGTCGAGCCGCACGAGCTGAAACTGCGTTTTGGACGTCCAGTCCCAGCGCGATCTGACTTCCGTGTTTTCGTGTTCCCAAAGAGTTCTTCAAAGGAATTGAAGGCTAGATCAGAGTCGCTGGCTATTATATACGAACGCCGCGTCCGTAATATCATCAGTGGTGTCGCTGCCGACCCCAGACGTAATATTTCAGGCTGGTGAGTACTAATTGATCTTGCGATTTGGAATTTCTGTCGAAGCTCTTCGAGGCTTTTGAGTCTCGATAACAATGGGAAATGGCCAGAGTCCGAGGTCGACTACACGACTGGTTGCGAGGCGCGTCGTGCGAATTGGCCTGCTCAAGAACACTGGCGCCGTATCGGTATGTGATCGATCAGTAGACTCCATATGTTGCGACTCAATACTGGGAGCAGTACTCATGGCTGCTGCTTGGCATGGGGGACTGAATGGCTCTGAAAAATATACCAAGGACGAGGGTCTCAGGTCGAAAACATCCGCGGCTATAGATTACTGGTACAATCGCGACTTTACCGATGAGGCATGTCTTGCTTCGGGTGGGAAAAAGGGCTCGAGTTGTACTTGCGAAAATCCTGAGAATCTTCTATGGTATGTTATTGATCTTCTCATAGGAGCTTGATTTGATTTGCTGTAGGAATACCAACTGGTTCTCTAATGTTTGTTTTTTTCCGCTTTCTCGCCAGCCAAGTTCCTGACTAGTCGGCTCTCAGGTCATCCTCATACCAAAATTTGCCACGTCCGCCTCACTTCTGCTAGGAAACACGCTGACCTCATCACAAGTCGAAATTGTCAAACGTATGGCTACTCGATCTTATAAATATGACGTTGATGGTATGACTGGAGCTAACGCTCTCGACGTTGCAAGGATTGGGAAGGACTCGGCACTGCTTACTGGAAACACCGACTGGTTGGCAGATGCCTACATTCGTTCTCACAAAGAGCTCATTATCATGAACGAGACCAGAGCCGATGGAATACGCACAGATGGTGCTTTTGGTAGGTAGACTAGCAATCTTAATATATCACTCTCATGCTCGGTTAAGGTCAACATGATGGCATCCTATATAATGGCAATTACGGTACGTTGGGAACATAACAATGTAATGTCATTCTCATTATAGTTTCTAGGCAAGGACTAGTATGCATTTGACAATACTCTTCTAGGATAATGTTCACAAATTTGATCAGCTCAAACGATATCATTGGGGATGAAATTGAAGCCGCCGGAAGTACCTTTGCCGCTGACGCAGCGGGACAAGCTGCTTTTGAGACGCTGTTCGAAGGTAATAGGTGGATGATAATCCGCAATACCATAACTCAAACCCTTCATTGGGATTTGGTGAGTCGTCAGCCGTACAAGGCACATCTTGAGCTAACTCTTGGATATTGAAAATTAGTCTGTTATCGGACGTTTCATCACTTTTCCCGTAGCTGACATTAAGTGAGTGTAGTGTAATCTTGAACACTTGACCATGGTCCTTGGCTGATGTACAGTGTAGTGGAGCAACGAATGGTATCAAGATAAACCTCACAGCTGTAGGAGAGCTAGGACAATTATGGAATTCTAGAAAATTGCTCGACATTTCCAATACTTTATCTGCACCCTCCAACGTGAATGCCGGAGGTCTCATTGGGAACCGGATGTTCTATACCAATGATTACATGGTATGACGCTCTCTATTATTTGCGCCTGAACCGATTGTTCATTGTCTTATTTAGGTTCAACGAGGCAAAAATTATGTTTCAACCCTTAAACTTTGGTCGACGAGGACTAGGCACACGGAATGTGTGAATTCACAAAACGTGTGTGCGATTCTTCCACGTTTGGTTTTCCAGCTGAGATTTATGTGGTTTGATAGCCTCTAGGGTTCCATCTTGCTGATGGTGTGACGTACCATCATATTCGCGGTGATGAATATGAGGACATCGCTGCAGCCTGGGACTGGAATCTCATTCCAGGCATCACGACTGACTACGGTGATACACCCCTCACTTGCGACAACACAAAGCTCCTTGGCCTCGAAGCTTTTGTAGGCGGTGCCTCGGATGGTAAAATTGGTGTTGCGGCGATGCGATACACAAACCCTGTAACAAAAGAGCTAAAGTGGCAAAAAGCGTGGTTCTACCTAGAAGGAGATATGCAACACGTTATGGTTTCTAATTTGATGGGTGCGACTGCCCAATCACCTGCCATCTCCGTTTTGGACCAACGCCGCCACAATGGTCCCGTCATCGTTGATGGGTCAGCGACTCGTGCCAAGAAATATTCATCACCTGCTGCGCGCACTTTGTGGCACGGTGGGGTCGGCTACAAGTTCGCGGACAGTGGCGTAGCGTTGTCCATCGATGCAGGTGTGAAAAATGGTGATTGGTCAAAAATTGGGACTACTTCTGAAGCTCCCCTCATGAGTGTCGATCTTTTTGCGGCGTGGATCAAGCATCAGGGTGCGGACGCGTCGGCCTTGTCGTACACAGTATTCCCTGGAACAACTGCCGATTCTTTCGCTATCAAGGCGGCTAACACCAAAATTCGCTCTATTCAAAGTGACGCACACGTCTCTGCCGTCGTCGATGACACACAGAGCAATGGAATCGTCATGGCAGTATTCTGGGACGCCGGAGGAGGTGTAGTCACTTACAAACCCACTCCTGCTTTGGCTTCACTCAGTATCGCTGTCAACGGTAATGTGGCGCTCATATATAGGACGCAGGCAGGGCTTATAACGGTGTCGGACCCGTCCCACCAGCTAGCCGGTATTCGTGTTACTTTGACGCTGGGAACTGGTACGATCCCTCCGTGGTGGAATGGTGCTCGGACAAAAGAATTGGTATTTTCGTTGCCGAAAGGTGGGTTGGCCGGGAGTAGCTTGACACAGAAATTGTAAGGATCTAAAATTTATGGGCGGGACTCTTCCATCTCAGCTAAGATACTATATATATTCAATACTGCACATGACCCAGGTAACGAGTCATTTGCATTTTTCTCCTCTTAATACAGTGTCTCTTCTTCTTCTGAGTATTGGATAGCAATATATTATGTATTCTCTGAAGTATCTTGCACATTTCAAGGTGCAAGTGGCATAAATGCCAAAGTTTTGCTCTATGGACATTTTGATGCCTGAGTGATTTATGATGCGCTCACCATGATTCAGACATAATTCTATGCACAGTTTGCTCTACACCTGCTTGGTCAGGCAAGAACCATGGTCCAGTTAATGAAAGAAATCTCATCCCCTCCTCAGCAAATTTTGAGGTCTCCTGAACCACCGTCATGTCCTCAGGAGAAGGCACCAGTGCTGTGTAATATCATATCATGATATCTACTGTATTGTAACCAGGACCATGTAATGGAGCTCCACAGCCTATAAGATTATCCTAAGAGCTTAATTACATCTTAAACATCTTATTTTGTGTCTGATATGATTTTTATGGATTTTATTTTAAGCCTCAAACCTAACCGACATCTGATATATAAAATCTCCATAGTCTACTACATATCTTGAATGGACAATCTGAGATGCTGAAAAGGCTCGTTTAAAAGCGATTGCTGCAGAGGAAAGGGCACAGCAGAAGCTTGCTGCTGAAGCTAGGAGGGCAGAAGAGAGAGAAAGGAAGAAGTCCGAAGCAGAGGCAGCAAAGGCACTGAAGAGGATGGAGGCAGAGCAGGAGAGAGCAAGGAAAAAGGTTGAGAAAGAAGCAAGCAGGTCAAAGGCAGAACAAAGGAAGCAAAAGAAGAGAGACACACACCATGAAGAAGATGAAAATTCCCCTCCTATCCCTTCTGAACCTCCTGTTCAAAAGTGTCCTTGACCCACTCCTCGTCAGATAGTTCCTCTCACCACAGCATCCAATCTTGCAGCTGATCTTGACAAAACATCAGCAATTGCTGATGGAAACATGCCTGGTTGGAATCTTGAGACAATCAACCCCCAGTTGCGACCAAATGTGCAGATATGAGCACATCAAGCTGGCATCCAGGAGAAATTACATCACCCGAAGCACTCCTCAGCATTCTCCGACATTGACTTGTTTCTCACTCAAAGACGGTTTTTGTCAAAAAATATTCACAGCGCAACTAATACACATCATAAAATTAATGAATCCTAGACTTGCAACAATAAATGAGTTATCTAACAGACTGTATACTCAGTTTTGTGCAAAGTGGACAGAAAAATGTGTGGAAAGACAGTTTTGTTCAAATGACCCGTTAGTGGGTCATGTGCAGTACATATGGTATGAAAGAATGATAAATCAGCATTGTTGTTCTGTAGCACTTATAAACCCTTCGACTTTTCCTTGTTTAGTTGTTTGGCTGGTAATTAGCTTCTGCCGGGCTTGCTGCCATACAATCATTTATGTAGAACATTCATAAGTGCTATGCACTAGTAGAATGTAGTTCATTCACTGGCCTTCATCATGAGATGACTGTAAGGGAAATGCATAACATCTGTGGAACTCCTTCCACAGAGCCAGTGAGCACCAGTGACATGCAGGAGTCAAGCAGGCATAGAGGCAAGCAAGGGACCAGCAAGGCTAACTGAGTGGTCAGATGTTGCTAGACAGCTTACAGTAGGTTTGGTGTGTAGGCCAAAAGAACACTGCTATTGTTTAGCCTGGAAATATTCTATCCATAGAGGTAAGTGAAGCCTGTATTGAGGAGCCAAAGCCAGAGATGTCCTGTGTCCAAAAAAGTCACTTGAGTCTCCAGATTGACAAGTGTTGGTAGTCCTATAGTGTCCCTTGATGCGCTTAGTCTGAGTAGAAGCCCATCAATGGTCAGCAAGGTAAAGAATGACAAGACACTTCTTTTTGATGCCAGGAGAAGTTTTATCAATGAAGCTATCCTGCTACTGAAGAGCAAGCTTTCTGACAAGGAGATGAACAGGTGGTTGAAGGACAGTGTGAATAAATAGGCCCAAAAGAGCAGCAAGAGAGGAGAATGAAGTGGGGGCAAAAGACAATCTGATCTATCAATGGCACCAAAACAAGAAAAGTGGATAGATTATAGGCTGGCAGCAGGATATTTGTCTGGTCTAGCATCAATTCTCAAGAAAAGAAAACAGCTGAGTCCTCCAACAGCAGGAGATTCCTCTGTTTTATTGCCAACCTCCAAGAAGCAAAAACAGCTGAGTCTGCCACCTGCTCCTTGTTGCCACTTGGTGACTTACATTGGTCAACATCCACTTTCCCATACCCATCATGAACAGGAGGAGCAGGAGGACAAAAATGAAGATAAGGACAAAGAAGAGAAGGAAAAACAAGAGGGAAGGATACTAAAGGGGGAAATTACTAGAGAGATGTTGTCGGGCAGGTATCTGAAGATGGCACCTCATTGCAAGAGTCAGCACATCAACCCTCCTTGCCAATATTGCACAAGTAAGCAACTACAATGTGTCAGAACAAAGGGCAGCATGGCATGTGATTCTTGCTAGCTCTTTTGCAAATGAACATGCAGCCTGACCATTGTCAAAAAGACCACTAAGCCTAGCAAGAAAGAAAAGAAGAAAAAACTACTGACAAGAAAATCAGTGACAATTATTGAGAGTGATGATGGTATGAAAGTCTTTTCCTGCTCAAATAGCTAACCAATAGTTAGTAGATGAACCATCCAGTCCAATTGCAGGACCATCAAAACCATCCATTTGTCCATCAAAGCTGTTGACCTTCAACTGCCCAATAAATTCTCTTTCAGTCAAGGGTAAGGACAAGAAGCAGGCAGTGGAGTCTGGTCATAATGAGGCCATTGTGGCTGGTGTGATGGAAGAGATAGAGAGCTATTTAGACAAGATGGAGAATGGGTTCCAAGAAGCTTTGTAGAATGTTGAGGTGCAAGTGCAGGAGGAATTTGTCATAGCTGAGGAGAGCTAGTTACCATATATTGAAAACTTCTTCTATTGCTACCAGACTCAAGTTGACATGCTTAATAGCTGCATAGATAACGTTGAGGCCAATGTTTCTCTTATGGGTAACACACTTGCTAGCTACAATGGACAGATCCATTCAGATGGAGAAGGAGATCTGCAATATTTGAGGTGTGGTCAATGCTTTGCAGAGTCAACTTCACATTTCTACTTGTCCCTCCAGTCCATCAGCTTGGGATGATGTGACAGTGCCTCCAACAGGCCACAGTGGACTTGGACCCATTGCTGAAGAAGAAGAATCTACTGCTGACAAATCTCCTGCCACTGTTGACATATTTATTCCTACTGCTGATGTATCCATTCTTACTGGTGACATATTTGTTCCCACTAATGACACCTCTGCCTCTGCTGCTGATGTATCTGCTTCAATCACCATCACTCCATCCCTACTTTGACAAGCATCTCTCTCACTCCCTCAACTATTTTCTGTCTCTCTGCCAGTCTCTGTGTAACAAAGTTACAGGGTTGTAATAGTTTACAGGTCACACTGCACAGAATCAGACAAGTCCAGTCTATTGTCTATGTAGTATAACACAAAATTAAGCTGCTTATTAAGCAGCATGTAAATAAGTATTTGTAGTATTTGTAAATAAAATTATATTATAGTAAATATAATATACTTTTAGCTAAGTATACTAATTAAAAGCTATGTAGCCATGGCCACATAGCATGCTATGCTACACTCTGCCAAGAAGCCTCTCTCTGGCCCAAGAAGACAGGCTTGCAGTAACTTTTGAAGTAGTCAGCTGCTAATTCAATGGACCCAATCATCTAATTGGCTTACTGAAAGATGCAAAGTGACAGAAGACAGATGAAGATGGACATTTTAATATTGCAGAATTTTTTATTCTTTTCAATAGACATTGCTATATTTTTGTAATACTATAGTTTACAAAAATGTAATATAAGTTTATAACTTTCTCCCTCTCTCCCACATCAATGATGGTGAACTGGTCAAATGATTTTAATGCAGCTGCTACTCCTCATTGCTATCATAAATGTTCTCATCTCACAGAATGTTGAGCACACTTCTTGACACTCTATATTAAGTAGAACTATCACTAGAGCCATTAATTGGAAGGTCTGAATAATTCCATCCTTTTTAATGTAAGAGGTGGATAGTAGTGGCATCCACCACTGCTATATTACCACCACATTTGTCCTGAGCAAAATCATCTTAAATGGAATTGTCCTGAGCAGAAACTGATATATTCAGTCCAGATTTATTGTGAACAGTGGATCTGTTGTGGTGCTGAGGCTCTGAAGTGTGTGGTGAGTGCAAGACAGGGGGTCCCTGCTGTAAGTCAGGCAGTGGTGTGTATAATAAGCTAGGTGACAGGAGAAGTGCAGCCCCTAGTTGCCCCTCCAAGTTAGCTGCACATCTAGTGGCTGAAGTAGATTTGCTGTCAGCAGCTCCATCATTAGCAATTGTTCCACTGTTGCTATTAACTTCCACTGATGGTGTTGGTCTCTGTTTCTAATTTTTTCCTCTATTTTTGTGTGTAGTCTTCCATGCTGCCACTGCTGCTGCATTTTTTTCACAATCAGCTCAGATCCCATACTCAGCAGCTACTAGCTCCTTATGATAATTGAGATAGAAGGTGTCATCAGATCTATGCTGTCCTTGACAGTCTCTCCAGAAATTCAGCAGATGCAATAGCTCTAGCTGACCAAGATTATAGGGATTTTGAAATATCAGACTCTTTAGAAGATACCTTGAATGTATGAATTGCTGATCATTGGTCCTAACTGATTTGTAAGAAGCAGATTCATACTGGTAACTAGACACAATTTCTGACAGTGTAATCAGATAATGAAGAAAGGTGAGGTGGTCTTGTAATCCAGCAAGGAACAAAAGGGAGAACAGGGTGGGGTCTTTGCCTGACGTGATTGCGTGGTCACAAGGTTCAACACTTTTTTCCTCTGCGGCCATATCATTACATCTCTTCACCATGCTCTAGTTGAGCTCATCTCAGAATTTAGTTTACTTCAAAATAAAATGTTTCATCTGTCATTGCCTCTGGAAAAGGTACCAGCTATGATTACTATTGTTGTTGACCCATATTCAGACCTGCTGCCAGATTTTATGCTGGATGAGCATAAGTTTACCAGAGAGGTGGTGATCTATGACAGAGCTGGGATGTCACACCAGAGAGCTGCAGAAATTTTGTTGGAAAGGTAGAGAGAAGCTTGGGAGCAGAGAAAAACTCAGTAGACAGAAGAGAGGAAAGAGAGGGAAGCAGCTAGAGCAGATGCCCCACAGCAGGAGAGGCAGGAAGAAGGGAGGGGGAGGAGCCAAACTTTGGATGCCGTTTTCATTTGAGGAAGAGCCTCTAGGGAAGCATCTCCAGAAGAGATCGATGAAGGACCAAAGTAAGTGTCCAGGAAAGCCATTTCAGAGGTAGTGGACTACCCACCCGCTGATGATGTCCAAAAGTGAACCAGTAGCAGATACAGTTTATGGCTACTGACCTGTGTAACAATGTGTTGGGCATGCTAAGATTGAGGGAGTCACAGGCAGGACCCAGAGAACAAGTCCAAAAATAAGTTGAACAGCAAGATTTGGCAGAAGTCAGTAATGATAGTTGGCAAAGAGGTATGGCAAGGAGAGTGCGCTAATGACAAAGTGCACCTAAAAGGAAGGGGAGATGAATACAGGCAAGTGCGGCAAGAGGATGCAGGAAGAAAACTGGAGGCTTAGCAATAACTAAGCAGCATGATGCCTGCCGTAGGTGCAAGGCATGTAGGTTCTGTAGGCATAACTGTGGCAAGCAGGCTAAGAGTGTTTAGACAATTGACGACTATGAACTTAGTCAGCTCAAAAGAAATCTGAACCATAGAGTGAACCGAGGGGTGTAAAGTGGGGTACTCTGTTCTGTTCTAACTAGTGACAATGGTAAGTATTTATAGTAAAACACCAAGTCTCCATTACCAAGTAGCTAAAGGTTGCAACGGGGCAGTGAACTGTAAGTAATGTAATTAATCGTCATGCATTAAACTAAATGTTGAGAAATGAAGCCAGCAAGCTGTCCACCTGGCTAAGTGAGGAGTGCCAAGAGATGTCAGGTGCCAGGGTAACTGTCAGGCCGTCCATCACAAGTAAATGACATTATGCCTAGTTTGTAAGTGCTATCGTTGGCCAGCCATGCCACTTGCTGATTGATTGCTGTTACCTATCACTGTTTGCTGGTGGTGTGATGCCTGCTGTCATTCCAGCTGCTGCTGGCACTATCACTGATTGGATCTGTTGCCTGCCATGTGTGGCCATCAGGTAAGGTCTAAACTGGATAAATTGTGTGCGCTAAATTTGGCATGCACATGGCAAGGTGTCCAGAACCAATGCCGAGCCTGCCGTTAATGCACCTAGCCTGTATGGAGTCTTATCACCATGCATTTTGCAATCAAAAAACTGAGAGAACGCGATTACATCAAACTGAGTTACTTCACACCTGAAGCGTGGATGGAAGCATCCAAAACTGAATCTGTGTCCTCCAATGATGTTTTTATGTTGATGCAGGAAGAGAGCATTTTGGCTCTAAAACCAGCCTCCAATTTTCGAACTAAAGCAAAAGTCCTGCAAGACAAGGACCTCACCTGGGAACAGCTGAGTGTTGTGTCTTTGTGTTTCCTAGAACACATAATTCAGGAAAAATGGCTGAACAACATGGTCAATGCCATGCACATTTTTTTTCTTCAGGCTAATGCACCATAAGCTTCAAAACAAGGATGACAAAAAAAACAAAGTGCTCCTAATGTATCAAGCCAGAGCCAGACAAGAATGGCACCAGCAGCTAAAAAAACCCACCCAAGGATGGGATTTTTGACCTGGGGTTAATTGATGAAAAGTTTCTCAGAACCCTGAAAGACCAGTTGTATGACATAAAGAGGAGAGCACTCATGACAGGTCAGAATGTATTTCATTCGGGGATGAGGCAGCAACTAACAGTCTTCATACCTTCTTTTGATCACTTGGTTACTCCAAAATTGATGAATTTGGACTCAATTGATGATTGGGGCACCCCTTGCACAAAAAACTATAAAATGCATAATGATGACACTCTCGTCTGCACATATCTGCAACACTCTCGCCTGCTCATAATGTCAATTCAACAATCATGCATGTTGTGCCAAAAAAAAAATCATGCATATGCGATGATAACAAAACTAAAACATATGGTCAGAATCACTGTTTGTGACTGATTGCACACTGGCATTATCCCAAACAGAACTAACGGCTCTAAAAGCCAATGCATTAGCAGTGTCCAGTTTAAGTAGGCAAAAAAGAAAGCGGTCTCCATTGCCAGAGCAGAGCAGGGATCAAAGTAGAGTGTATGAGCCAAAATCCAGCAGAGCAAAGAAAGCCCAGGAGTTTTTTCCCATCCATGCAGGCAGCTTGACCAAGAGGGTCAACATCTCCAATGCTGCCTACGTGGTTTGTCTTAATTGTCACACACACAAAATCTGGAATTGCACAGCTCAAATGATGTGGAATAGACAGAGAACCTGGGTACAAAGAAACAGAAACAATCGACTTATTAACCCAGAAGGGAGAGAGATCTGCATAGATTGGCAGAAGCCCAGGGGATGCAGAATTGTATTGTACAATCACAAACACAAGTGCTTGGGATGCAAAAAAAGAGATCATGGTGCTCAGAAGTGCTATCTTGCACAGCCACTTTAAGTTCGTGACCCCATATAAAACAGACAACTGGCAAGGAGAAATTCAGAATCAAAAGTAGATTTCACAACCTGATGGAACAGCTGGAGCATGGATTTGATGCAGGCATCCCAGAAATATCTCGAACTATTGTTCCTGAAAACAGAAAATCAATTGAGCAGCTCAAAGAAAAATTCTGGAAAATTGCTAAAGCAGAGTTTGCCAGTGGACGATACCTGGGTCCGTTCACCCAAGAGCAAGTGGAGAAGGTCATCAGGCCATTTCAATCATTCCTAATACACATTATATCCAAGCCAAACAAACCAGGGAAGTTTAGGCTTATTTAGAATCTTTCCTTTCCTCATACTCCTATAGATGACATGGACTTGATTAATAGCAGAATCGACTCTTCAGACTTTCCATGTACTTGGGGAATGTTTGGAGTGGTGTCCTTGCTCATTGCAAGACTCCCTCCAGGGTCACAGACAGCAATGCGTAATGTCAAAGAAGCATACAGAACCATTCTGATCAAGCCATCTCAGTGGCCAGGCATTGTGGTTCGACTTCCTGGATCAAATGTCTTTGCAGTGGATACAATGGACTGCTTTGGCCTGGCTTCAGGCTGCGGCTGCTATGACACTGTTAGCGATGCAGGTGCTCAGATCATATGAGCTAATGGAATGGGGCCACTGTCTCAGTGGGTGGATGATCACATTTTCTTTAGGATTCAAAGAGAATTTTTATCACATTACAATGAGTCAAGGAAGCGATAGGCAAACAACATTAAGGACGGAGATGGGGAGAAGCATGTGGGAGGCAGACTTTGGTTCCAAGGAGCAAAAAATTTTGATGGCTGCTTCGACAAGTATGATGAGGACATGTTGCAACCCATCAGAGATCTCGCACCCTCTTCTCCAAGAGCTAAAGAAGACATGCCTTTTATCTACACTATCCAGAACATTGATGCCATTTCAGATAAACTCGGCATTCCTTAAGAATGAGGAAAAGACATTTCCTTTAGGGATGTGGTGCCATACATTGGGTTTGAGTGGGATCTCAGGCTGCATCAAGTCTGAATCACAGCAGAAAAGAGACACAAATACCAACAAGCCATCATCAACTGGGAAAGCAAGCAAACACACACTCTGGAGGAAACTCAGAAGTTGTACGGAAAACTACTCCATGCATGTCTGGTTCTCCCTGCAGAATGTGCTTTTCTTACCAACCTGGAAACCCTCATGGGACTGTTTCACAATAGTCCATTCAAACCACAGACTCTTTCTCAGAAGACACCAGAGGATTTGTTCTGGTGGAAGTGAGTACTATCTCAGTCAGTGGCGAGACCAATTCTGGAACCACAATCCACCCTTGACATTAAAGCCTACTCTGATGCCAGCTCAGCAGTTGGGATTGGGATCATGATTGGAGAAAAATGGCATGCATGGAAGTTGGTACCAGAGTGGAAAAGGGATGGAAGAGACATTGGCTGGGAAGAGGCAGCTGGGTTCATATTCCTTGTTGCAGCCATCATCCTCAAAAAAGGTGGAGGCAGACATTACAAAGTATATGGTGACAATAAAGAAGTCATTGAAGGATGGTGGGTTGGGTGAAGCAGGAACTATCAGATCAACAAAATTTTCAAAAGAGTTCACAAGCAATGTGAAGAGAACGGACTCACAATATGCACTAGATATGTTCCAAGCAAGCTTAACTCAGCAGATAGACCCTCATGAGGTCAATACTCACCCAGAAGTCTCCTGCTACCCCTCATTCCAATTCTGTGTGAATTTGAGGAGTTTATCATTAACTTTGATGAACCATCCCGCATTGCCGAAATTGACAAAGAGCAAGAGTATGAGCTATATGAGAGAGAAAATGATCTCCAGTCGAGTAAAACATGAGATGGATCGGAAGTCCTCACTCAAGACACAAGCTGGGAGCAGTGGTCCTTTGAGAAGCACTGACAAGGCACATAAGCAATTTCATCCAATCACAGCCACAAAGGATGATAAGCAAACTCTACACAAACCGAAGCCTTACTCCATAGGCTTAGAACTTGTTTCGTCCTCCTTGAGACCACACGTTGATAGGCTTCTACTCGGACTGAGCGCATCAAGGGACATTATAGGCCAACCAACACTTGACGTACTCAGGACTCTAGCGACCAGTTGGGAATATAGAGCAGGTCTAGCTCTGGCAACT